>JAJLSG010000305.1:0-52344 GCA_030567495.1 Ambrosiozyma neoplatypodis | reverse complement strand
GAAAGCATTTGAAGCAAGTTCTTTAAAGTTTTCTTCACCTAACAAGAATCTTTCCAAATTTAATTGGAAAGTTGTAGCATGGATATCCCAATTGTCTTCTTTTCTACCTGGCTTTCTTTTAAATTTACCATTAGATTCATCTTCTGCATCTTCTTTTTTACCAAATGATTGTTTTAATAGATCTTCAAAATTAATAAAATGTATACTATTTTTAGCATGGAAATTCTCAATTTTATTACTATAGTTTTCCTCTAGGCCTGGCAATAAGAATAAATAAGAAGTACCTTGAGAACCAGTTCTTGCTGTTCTACCAACTCTATGTAAATGATCATCTACAGTAAAGGAAGGATCAAATTCAACAACATTATTAATATTAAATAGATCTAAACCTCTTGAAGCAACATCAGTTGAAAATAAAACAGATGAAGTTGTTGACTTAGCAAAAGCATTCAAAGTTGATGTTCTGATATGTTGGGTTAAAGAACCATGTAGTCTATAAATATTTGGATTAGATTTTAATAATGGAGCTGTCTTTGCTGTAATTTCTGGTTTTATTTCTTTCACTTTATCTTTTTCATTATTATCAGTTCCTTTATCTTCCAATTTCTTTCTAGTACTAACATCTATATTTGTACCTTCTCTAGTCATAGACATAAAATGGAAGTCCACAGAATCTGCACAAGAGAAAAACACAATAGTTTTGGAGTTTGGAAGAGAAGTTAATTTCATGAGTAACCCCGATAAAGTAACAAATCTTAATTTAGGTGGAACAATTAGTATTTGCTGAGTTAATTGATCTGGTGCCTTTTCTAACTCTTTATCATCATCTAAATTATCATTAGATATTTTTAATAATTGTTCATTATTTAAAACTAATTTACTTAATTTTTGAACATTTGGTTTATAAGTAGCAGAACATAGAATATTAATTCGTTTATGAGGAAAAACTTCATCTAAATCAAAACTTTGATTTTTAGTTAAATGATCAATAATTTCTTTAATTGATTCTTCAAAACCTAGTTCCATTAATTTATCACCTTCATCCATAACCAAGTATCTAACTTGAGATAAATCTAAAGTTTCAGTATTATTCATATGATCTAATAATCTACCTGGTGTAGCAACCAAAATATTAACACCTTTTCTTAATCTTGCTTTTTCAGATTTCTTCTTCTCACCACCAATTACAATACCAGGAACAATTCTATGACATGATCTGACTAAATTTTCTAAAACTGTATAAATTTGAATTGATAATTCTCTAGTAGGGGTTAAAATAATTGCGAATAAACCTGATTTTCTATTTAAGTTTGGATAAGTTGTTAGTTTTTGTAAAATTGGTAATAAAAATGCTAAAGTTTTACCAGAACCAGTTTGTGAATGAATAAATAAATCATTTTTTGAATTTTTAGATAATAAATTAGGTATAACTGATCTTTGAATTCTAGTTGGCTTTTGAAATCTCATATAGGTTGATAAATGATTAGCTAATAATTCATTAATTCCTAAACTATTAAATGTCGTTGCATCTGATAATGGAGCATTTGAAGGTAAATTTTCATTTGAAATTTCCTCTTCATTTTGAAAATTTTTAGTTTGTATGTCTGGATTTGCAGTGAATAAAGATGAAATATAAGTATTATCTTTACCACCACCTTCACCTCTTGTTTCTTTAACTCTTTTAGATGGATTACTATTTTTAATATTCATATTATCAGATGGTCTTTTTCTATTAGAATCTGGGAGTGATGATTTATTTTGAAATTTGTTTTCTTTGATAGGAACACTATTTGCATCAGAAACACTTGATTTTTTTTTATTAATACCTCTTGATCTACCTTCTAGTTTTAATTGAGTTTTTCTTCTATCTTTCCATTTACCACCTGAAACTTTAACTGATTTTTTAGTAGAAGCACCTGCAGTTGGAGCAGCAAAATTAAGCATTAATCCATCTTCATCCATCTTTAATATACTATTATTATTAATGGGTTTGTTTAAACCTAATGAATGAATTGAAATGTCTTTGATTAAACTATGTTTTTATTTTTTTAAAATAATTTTTTTTTTTTTTTTCAAATGCGGAAAAAATTCCGAAAAATCAAAAGATAAATTAAAAAAAAAAATCAAATTAAAAAAATCCAATCAAATTCAATCAAATCCAATCAAACCAAATCAAATCAAATCAAATAAAAACAGGGATCTAAAATGTCTTTATTTGTTTCAGATGATGAAGATTATGATAGCTCAACAGAAACGCCGATTATCAAACAAGAAGAAACAATTCCATTAGAAAATGAAAATGAAAATGAAAATCAATCAAATGAAGAAGAATTAGAACAAGAAGAACAAGAATTAGAAGATGAAGATGAAATATTATTTGAAATACCTATTCATTATAAAACTCCACAATCATTAAAAACTGTAATAATACAAAATCCAACAAAACAATCAAGTGGTTTAAGTAAAAAAAGTACACCATCAACAACAACAAAGGGTAATGATAATTCATTTAATAATTTACAAATCAAAAAGAAATCAAAAACAATTGAAATTTCAAATAATATATCAAATTTAAAATTTTTTAATGATGAAAAATCAAATAAAAATTGGAATGGATTAACCAGTTTAACTCAAAAAGGTAATTTAATTCAAACAAACAAAAAAAATTATATGTTAGGTAAATTTACAATATCTGAAAATAATAATAATAATGAAAATAATTATGAATTATATTTAAGTAAAATTGAATATGTTTCACAAATTAGACCAAATTTTAAATATTTGGATGATTCAAAAACATTAAAATTACAAAGTTTACGTGAACAGCAAGCTCAATTAAACTCATCAACTACTGAAACAACAACTACATCTTCAAGTAATAAAGTGAATGTTGTTCAAATGAGTGCTAAATCAAGTCATGAAAACCAACCTAGATTAGGTAGTGCTTTAATTGCACGTAAAATTGAAGATGAGGAGGATGCTATAAATTATACAACTGAAGGAAGTAATGAAGAAGATGAAATGGATATTGATAATAATCAAGAAAGAAAAGAACATATTGAAAGATTATTATTTGGTGATAATTTTGATAGTGAATTAGATAGTGAAATGACTAAAAATGAATATTTAGAGTCACTAGTTAAAGATACTAAGGTTGGAATTTTATAATACATATTTATATACATGTACATGTAGTCAATTTTAGTTTTAATTCAATGTATGTTAATTATTCATCAAAAGCTGTTTCAAATTTTTTTTTGAGGGAATATAAAATTGTAATAGGTAGAATAAGAATATATGTGAAGTTAAGAAAACAAAAGAATTTAAGAAAATCGTTAAAACATCAAGAAAAAAAAAAGAGGAAAAGACAAGAGTATATATATTGAAAATAGATTATTCTAAAATTTTAATTAATGCTAATAATAATAACTAATATCAAAGCTGACAAGCCAACTAGCAGCCGAATCAAAACCTTTTCTCTTTAATTTAATAAACTTAATTAAGCACCTAATTCAACAACTTTTTTAGCGGCTTCATCTAAATCTTCATGTAAGTATAATTTTAAGCCAGATTCATTAATCATCTTTTTAGCAATTTCAAAGTTAGTACCTTGTAATCTAACAACAACTGGAATTTTTAAACCAAGAGATTTAGTAGCTTGAATTAAACCTTCAGCAACAAAATCACATCTAACAATACCACCGAAAATGTTAACGAAAATAGCAGAAACTTTATCTTCAGTTAAAATTAATCTAAAAGCTTGTTCAATGGTTTCTGGAGTAGCACCACCACCAACATCTAAGAAATTTGCTGGAGCACCACCATATAATTTAACAACATCCATAGTAGCCATAGCTAAACCAGCACCATTAACTAAACAACCAATATTACCGTCTAATTTGATGAAATTTAAACCATATTGAGAAGCTTTAACTTCTTCTGGATCTTCTTGAGTAACATCTCTCCATGAGAAAACTTCCTTTTGTCTGTAAGCAGCATTATCATCAAAGTTGAACTTAGCATCCATAGCTAAAACTTCATGTTCTGTAGTTTCAGATAAAGGATTGATTTCAATTTGAGTAGCATCTTTTTCAATAAAGATCTTATATAATTTCTTAATTGCATCAGCAGCTTTTGGAATAGCTTCATCAGTATACTTTAAACCTGAAGCAATTTCAAGAGCTAATTCATCAGAGATACCAGTATCAATTTTAATTGGGAATTTTCTAATTAATTCTGGATTTGATTTAGCGACACCTTCAATATCCATACCACCTTCAGAAGAAGCAATAATTAAGATTGATTGATTTTTTCTATCTTGAACAATTGATAAATAAGCTTCTTGTAAAGCATATTTTCTTTCAACGACATAAACAGCAGTAACTTCTTTACCAGCAGCACCAGTTTGTTTAGTGATTAATTTATGGTTTAACATTTTACTTGCTAATTCTTGAGCTTCTTCTGGAGTTTCGATTAATCTAACACCAGATTTTAAACCATTGTCAAAATGACCTTTACCTCTACCACCAGTTAAAGCTTGAGCTTTAATAACTAATTCATTTGTACCTAAATCTTTTGCGATTTTAAAGGCACCTTCTGGAGTAGTTGCGGCATCACCATTTGGAACACCAATATCATAAGATCTTAATAAAGCAGCGGATCTGTATTCATGAATTGATAAGTTTCTGACTTGTTGAAGAGACTATATTGATGAATTGAATGGTTTGAGGTGTTAGTATGATAAGGGCTGGCCTTGTTGGGTGCTTGGGCTGCTATGAACTTGATGTGGGGCCTTGGACCTTGGTTCCTGGGAAGACAGCAGATATAAGACATAAGATATAAGATAAGATACGTACTCTTCTTGCAATTGGCTTGTATAACTTTGTGAACATTGTGGAAATGGATATGAGTATGAGTATGAGGATGAGCAGAAGAAGAAGGAGAGCTGGAGTGGGTTGTGGTCAAAGTGAATTTAAGGAAAGGAAAGGAAAAGGAAGACAGGAACGCTCAGGAAGAGATTGTTCCGTTTCGCCAGAGTGCACGGGTGTCATGTGACCATGGTCGGACCAGCGTACTACTACAAGTCTACAACAGTACAACACTACAACTACTATATATCATCAATTGTCAATTGATTAAATTAAATTAAATATTAAGGTGAAGATGTATTAATCATAGTCAATCGTCAGATCGAACTATATTCAACTATAGCTCAATCAAGTTGTTGTCTCACCCCATATGTCTGGATTCTCCATTATTAGCTCAATCTCAACCTTCGATATATATATGTTTGTTATCAGTACTTTCTAATTAAATTCATCCTCGATTGAGATTCGATATTGATCATATAGATTCATAATCATACTCATGTAATCAGGATTAGTTTAAATTACCAATTATAAATAATTCATATTAAATATCATGAAAATTAAGAGGTTAGCGCTGCTGAGCCGGCGAGCCATAATAACAGCTTACCGGAGATTGTTTTATTTAATATTTAATACAAATATGTTCATTCATTAATTGGGGTTTTTGATTATATATATCTAGCTTATTTAATTCAGATATTCATTTAATTAATCAATTCAATAGTGCTGTATAGCTTATTTTTTATAAGGTCAATTCTATGTACATGTATATATAAGCTATATATAGAAAGTTAGAAACACAAGATCAGCCCCACAGCCGATTCCCGGCCAAATATTGAAATATACCTGGCCTAGCCTGCTCGAGCGGCTCACGAAACGATATCCAAGATATATATGTATACCAAATTGCTTTGACTGAGTATAGTTCTTCTTCAGTTAACTTTCCTTTCTGAATACTTCATTTAACTACAAATTTATATATATATTTCAATTAAATTCATTCTATATAGTTTCTATGAATTAAATAAAAATCAAAAAGTTATATATTTCTACCAACTAATTGATTCCAATATTTCACATCATTATAATTAGGATATACCGTATTCTCTGTAATTTTGTAATTTGGATTACAAAATTCTCTTTTTCGACTTTTAAAATAGTCCCAAACTGATCTAGTTTCAAATTCTAAATTCTCATCTTTTTTTTCTTTTTCACAATCATATAAAAATGTTCCATATTGACATGAATATAAATGATAAACTAATCTTCTTAAAAATCTTTCATTATATTCAAATCTATTTTCTTCATCTTGTCTAATCAATTGATAAACACAATCTAAAAATTGTTGAAAAACAGGGGATTCTAAATCATCTTTTAATATATTTTCTTTAATTAAATTTTTAGCACCATTTATCATACTATTACTTGTACTTGTAATTTTTGTATTATCACTAAAGTTCGGTTCATTAATTAAATGTCCTAATCTTTCATTGAATTTATGACCAAAACTACACCAATCTTTTTCAATTAAAACAATAAATCCTTCTAATGTTCTATAATATGGATCTAAACAAATTTCAATCAATGAAATTATTTGTGATGTTCTATCCCAACCATCTGAACAATGAACAAGTAAATGCATCGAATTCAATTCAATTGTTTTAGTTAGCAGTTCAACTTGTTTTAAGATGTTTTTAATATGACCTAACCAATTACTTTTATTAATTAATTCCTTATTAATTAGTTCATTCGATATATCACAATCTTTTAAACTTTCTTTAACTTTATTAATTGATTCTCTCATACTATGAATATTTTCAATATTTAAAAATATCTTTTTAACATTTTTATAATTATCCATATTTTCAGTACCACCACCAATTGCATGTTGAGCAATTGCATTTTTAATAGGTCTTGCATCAACTATAATATTCATATTATGCTCTTTCTTATTAGTTTTAAAAATCTCATTCAGTAATCTTTCATCTTGATATGATCTATTCTGTTTTAAACCGACTAAAGGTTGTGAACATCTTGTAATTGTACAACCATTTTTTTGATAATAATATGATAGAGTTGGAAATCTATTTTTTGATCTATATTTTACTGTATGCATCAAGTTATTATCTGTAATACTTTTAGGAATAATCAATTGACTTGGATAAGTTGAGCATAATTTATAATCATTATTTAATTTAGTTACCCTCCATGGACCATCATTTAAATCTAAACCTTGCCTTGTAAATTCATTTAAAATATTATAATCATTCCAACTATTAAATTGGGTCTCAATTTCAATTGGTACATAATAAAAAGCATATAGTTGTTTTAAAGATTTAACACATGTTAATTTCATTATACTTTCATAAACTTCTTCACATTCATTTAAATTTTTAAAATCAAATGCTAAATAATTAAAATCTCTACATCTAATTCTTAAATTACCACCTTTTAATAATGAATTAATTGATTGAACTTCAGCTTGAGTACTATGAGGTAGTGCTAGTAATGCTGAACCTTTATTGAATTCTATCTTGTCTATAATTGGATAACATATCCACAGTTCTCTTCCTCCTGTTGGCTGTTGTTGTTGTTGAGAGGGCGGTAAAGGTAGAGTAAAGATTAAATGATGTGTTGTTAAATGAAGAGTACCAACAATTGAATGGCCTCTCTTATGAAGGGTGACATTATCCACCTTTGCTATCTTAATGAAATCCATTGATATGATATGGGTATAAAATGTCTAATTAAAAGGAAATGCTACGTGAAAAGAAAAACTACTAAAAAACAATAAATACAGTACACTGAGTACACAGAAAAGAAAAAATTCAATGCTCGAATCCGAAGAATCGAAGATAAGAAACTTAGTTACATGTAGTTTCCAACGTTCTAAAATGCAATGGTTAGACTCTAACCAACCAATCCAGCTATTTTCTAGCTTCTGATGAAACCCATTTTTGTGCTATTTCATCTGTAAGATTCTTTTGTTTGTTCATCCATTTACCTAATGCCCAAAACCTATATTTCTTAAAAACTGGTGCTTTTTTATATTGTGAATGAACAACAGTATCCAAATACTTATCTTTAGATTCAACTTCTTCTTCTTCTTCAATTTCATGGAATAGTACTTGTTCTGTCTTCTTTTCCCATGGCCTCATAGATTCATCATTTGGAATCCACCTACCATCTAATCTCCAATTTGAACTATGACACATTTCTTCAATTCTAGAAACAGCTCTTTTAAAAGCAAACATTTCATCTTGACCTGTAAATTTAGCAATGTCTTTGAAATTAGTTTTCAGTTCAACATGTTCATAATTTTTATTACCTTCTTCATATGATGAAACATTTGGTCTATAAGGATTTTGTAAATCAATACTTGTTTTAGAATACATTTCTTCATTTTGATTTTCTAAATTATTATCAACATCATTATTTTTATTATTTGATTTTTTAAATTTTCTTTCTGGGAAAAATAATGAATCAGGTTTAACTTCTGTACGCAAAATTAATTTACATCTTGATTCATATAATGCATCAATTAAATTAATAAATTTTCTAGCTTCATTTTTTTGTTTAATACTTAAAACTGGAACATTATCAATTATAATTGTATGATATCTAGCAGCTAATGAAATAAAATCACTTGAACCAAATTTGCAACCTGAACATAAATCTGTAAATTCAAATTTAACTATACCATTATAATGTTTATTAATTTCAATGTTTCTACCATATGACTGGAAACTAATTGGTTTAAATTGGTTTAAATTATCTTCACCAACTATTTCTTTAACTAATTCATTAAATTTTAATTTGGAATCTTTACCATCTCCTTCATTTACAATCAAATATGGCTTAACTCTTTCTGTATCATCGTCATCTTTATAACTTAATCTATAATCAATATTTGAATTCATTTCATGAACTTCACATCTAATTTTTAATAATCTTTCAAATAGTTCAAATTGATTTTTATTGAAACTAGTATCATATAAATCATCAGGCAATCTATTTGAAGTTGCAACTAAAACACCACCTAATTTGAAATAAAATGTTAAAAACATTTTAACTAATTTACCACTTGCTAAATCAGGTAACATAAATTCATCAAGCATTAAAACATGACATTTATTAATTAATTTTCCTGCTATTTCAAACATCATTAATTCATTTTCGGCCTCTAATATTGAATGTCTATTAGTTAAAATACCATCTTGTTGTTCTCTTCTTTTATTAATTAAATGAATTTCATTAAATATCCATAAAATTAAATTATTATAATGAACTCTTAATTTTTTATCAATTGGTAAAGAAGTTGCAAATATATCCAACAACATTGATTTCCCACATCCAACTTCACCATTTATAATTAATCCTTTTGGTGAATCAATTTCAATTAATTCTTGTTCAGATGTTAAAATTTTAATTAATTCTTTATCTTTATTATTAATGTTAATCAATTTACCTAAATAAAAATTTTCTGACCAAGCATTATTTAATAAATTTCCAGTTTTTGATGATGATAAAAATCTTGAAAATAATTTTGAATTAAAATATTTGGAATCTTGTTTTAAATAATTTGAATCTAATTTTCTAATTAATTGATTAATTTTATACGATTTTTCTAAATTTGGTTTATAATCTAATAATTTTAATTGTAATTTTTGTAGTTGTTTTATTAAAATATATTGATTTAGATCTTGTTTCAATATACCTTGATTAATATAATCTCTATATATTTGTAAAGGATCAGTTATAGTTAATGCACAAGTAGAAGTAGCACCACCATCGGAACTTGAATCGGCTTGATTTAGTAAAGTTGGGTCAATATAAGGAGTTCTATTGAAAGTACCCTTTGGACCACAAGAAATAGAAATAAATCTGATTTGCCCTATGAGTTTGTTTTTAAACATATCTATATTGATATATGATAAAGAAAAGGAAAAAGACCTACATGTGAAAGAAAAAAAAGTCAGAACACGTTTTCTTGAAACCTTTTTATACCAGTTTATCTGAAATAAAAATAATATAATTATTAATTAATTTAAGTTAAGATCAAACGCGCAAAAACGCATATACCGGAGATTTTTATTTTATATTTGGTGTAAACACATTTTTATACAATATTAATACATTAATTACAATGAAACAAGATGAATTAATCCGATATATAAGGAGTATATACATGTATCGATCTAGCTGGGCTGATTATATATATGTATACGATCGATGTACGTGTTTGATTGATTTGATTTAATCAGCTATATATATAGAGACAAAATTTGAAAAAAAAAAAGCAATTTAACTTATTTTAATGGGAAAGTAAATATTAAGAATTTTTTTTGAATTTCATTTCAAATAACAGTTGATAGTTGGATAGATATATATAAAATGATTATATATATATATGATTTAAATAGTATGGTTATAGTAATAATGCAATATACAGTTCCTTAGAAGTAATATCTTAGTGTTTAAGAAAGAAAGAAAACTAATGTTAAAATGATTGAAAAAAGTTAAAATATATAATATTTCATTACAAACGAATCTTTGACTGTCTTTGAATCAATAAAACCTGGCATCCACAGAATAAGAAACAAATTATATATAGGAAAACAGCACCGAATATAGTTTTAGCAACTTCTGGTCCATTTTCTGGATCATTAATTGAACCCATCATTGATTCATGATTATTATAGAATAAACCACCAATCACTGATAAAATAACAACACCAAAAGCCGATATTAAGGTACAGAACCAAGCTTTACCGGACTATATTAAAATGATTTGTGATTATGTTAGTATTTCTATTGGTTATTGTGATATAAAATTGAAAAATCTGAAATTCTCATCATGAAAGAATAGAGACATAGATATATATATTCTTATTTAAATTAAGCTTATTAAATTCAACTTTTCATAAATCTTGAAATTATATTAAAAAACTGAAAATCAAGTTCCTTTAAATGATAATTGAAATGAGATTAAAATTTAATAAGTGAAGAGTTGAATTTCAATAAGAATCATAATAGTATGAAATTTGAAACATTAGAGTCTAAACATATCTTTGTTTGATTTCGCTATTCTGATAAGTAAATTATAATTGGTATTTCTTCCACTAATTGTATGAATTTAGTTTCTCAAATTGAAATTATATATCTCACATAATAATAATTATATTTTATAGTATGAGCACTGATCAGTAGCAAACCAGGCCGGAGTTTCAATTCATGAACATGTAAATCACAACATTATTTAATCTATATTCTCAAAAATCAATTGAACATAAAATAATCTGAAAAAAACAAAACATCATTTGATAAGAATACAACTGTTCTTTATCTCTTTAAAATTTCAATTGATATCTTCATTAGCAGTGCAACTAATAAAGCGAGTGATAACATACCGAGACAACTGGCTTCATTTTTAATTATAATGTATATTATGAATATCTAATGAAAAGATAGTGTAAGTAATACGAACACTGGAGTTGAAGTTGTTGGCTGTATTTATTCAATTTTATTGTACTGTTTAGTTTTGCAGCACAGTTCGCTGTCTGTCATTTCGAAAGAGCGGGTGAGTAATATTAGGTGATATGTAAATTAGAAAAGAAGTGTTGAACTTCCCTTCTTCAAGTTATTAAAACATTAATAAATAAGTAAAAGGATAAGAAGACCAAAAGGAAAATAACAAAAACAATAGTAAAAGTAAAAGTAAAAGTAAAAACAATAAAAATTGAAATAAAAAATAAATACAAAAAATTCAAAGTTAATCAAAGTCTTAAAAAGAGGAGAGGTTTTAGATTTCTGATTTTAATTAAAAAAAAATAGTAGTAAAAACTGACGCAAAAACGTAACATATTTATAGAAATAAAAGCAAAAAAGACAAGAAGAAACTGTAAAAAAACTAAACTCAAATTTGTAATAAAAAATAAAAAATAAAAACACAACAATTATAGCAATTTTAAATCTCAAAATAAAAATTAATAAAAAAATCCCTAACTAAAAAAAGTTAACTAAAATAAAATAAAAATAAAAATAAATTAATCCATACAGAACATAGTATCACAATAACCAGTGTGATAAAACCGTAATCTAAAAAATCAGAAAATTCTAAATAGTAGCAATACCATTATCATCATTAACATCGATGTTAAATTCTTCCTTATGGTCTTTTTCTTGTTGTTCAGCTTCTTTTTGAGCAGCATGATCAACACTAGTTTTAGCTCTTTTTCTTAATCTTTCTAATTCATCACTATCACGTTGATTGCCTTTTTCAACTACCAAATTTCTTAATAATCTATTTTCCATTTCTAATTGTTTAATCTTCATTTCCATATTTTTACTGATGTCAGATAAATCTTTCAATGATCTTTCCATTTCTTGTTCTTTCATTTTCTTTTTAATTCTAAAACGAGCAGATGCAGCCGTGTTGCGACGTCTTTTATCATTTTCTGTTGCCCTTGTTGAATTATCTGAATTAGTTGGTGATAAGTTATTTAAAGCAGTAGAAGATTGAGGTGAAGTTGTTTGAATAGGAGAAAAAGTGGAAACTGTAGTACTTGATGATTGTTGAACTTGTGTAGCAAATCTTTGTGGGTTTGAAACTGTTGGAGTTGTAGTAGCAGTTGGAGGAGCAGTAGCAGTAGCTGAAGAACTAGATGACATCGAAAATGATGGAGTACGAGCTATATTACTGCTAGTATTATTATTGTTATTGGTATTAACACTAGTAAAGGTTGAGAAAGTCGGCTGAGAAGGAGGAATGAAAGATTGTTGTTGTTGTTGTTGTGGTTGTTGTTGTTGTTGAATAATATCAGGTTTATGGAAAGCTATCAAAGTAGCTAAAGCTTCGATTTGAGTTTGAGTTAAACCTGCAGCAACTAATGTATTCTGAGCACCTTGAGGAACTGACACCTTTGGCAAGGAAGTACTTTGTTCCTGTTGTTGTTGAATATTACTACGTTGTTGTTGAGATTGATATTGTGGTTCTTGTTGTCTAAAACCAATAGATGGAGCTTGTTGGTGTAACAATTCATGTATTGTTGATGGGATTGTTCTAGTTGAATTATTGTTATTGTTATTATTATTATTATTAACTTGAAATGATGAACTACCAACAGTACCTGGAGAAACATGATTAAAAGTAACATTATTAAAAGTTGATAAATCATTATTATTTGAATTCTGATTAACATCATGATTTGTCCAACCAGATAAAGAATTTTCTTCTTTTAATTTTGGTTTATCGTCATCAGGAAAAATAAATTCATCAGTTGCAAAAGCTGCTAATTCAGCAGTTAGTTTTTCATCATAATCAGCACTTTCAGTTTCATTTGAAGTCATAAAAGGTTCCATATAAACTAATTGTTCCAATAAAGCCATTGGAGTATCATCAACGGCAGAAGAATTTGAGTAAGGCATGATGGAAGTATCAGTATGATGATTTGCACTTGAATTAGTATTAGTGCTTGAATTTGTATTTCTTGATGATGAAGAGGATGACATATAAAATTTGTAAAAATTTTTAAAAAGTAATTTAATGGGACAAGAGAAGTTTATATATCAAGAATCAATCTGTCCAGTGTAATAATTTGATTGATTCGGATTGCCGTAATTAATTAATTCCTCGAAAATGTAGCAGGAACGTACGTAAGTAAGGTTTAATTATAGTTGTTGTTGTTGGAAGAAGATTTCTTTTTTTTCTTAAGATGACTTCTCAGCAGGTTGGTTAATTGTGTTTGATATTGATTTGGATTGATCTGATCTTATGGCTGATATGGATATGCCTATATATGAAGCAAGTTAATTAAGTTCTAGGTGGAAAAAAAGGAGTAAAAAGTTGGTTGAATTGAATTAATTGTGGTTTTCAATTAATTTAATTTCGAAAAGAAGAACAGGTCGTGCGCGCGCAAATGGCGCAATGCGTGCTGCTTCCAGGCCGGCGCCACAGTGGTCCGGGAGTGGTGCTACAGCGCGCGTGTCGTGGTGGTGCAATCCGAATACTATATTCTTTAACTAAATAAAATTACTATATCTTTTCAACCTCTGTTTTCCATTGAATACCACACCAAGTACTGATATCAATAGACATCTGTCTTATCTCACGTATAGTTTCCAATTCTAATTTATTACTCAATTGTAAAGCTTTAATATGCCCTTTTAATTGAGGATTAACATCTTGTGGAATTAAACAAGAAATAACTATAATTGAAGTTTCAACATCATCTAAAATATCTGTATACGATAATAAAGGAGAATAAACATTATTTATTGTATATTGCCATAAATCAGGATATGATGTATTTAATTGATTTATAACTCTATTACTAACTTTACCATATATTTTTGACCAAAATGTTTCACCTTTTTTTTTCTCAATTAAATAATCATTAAATGAATTAATTAATGGTCTATTAATTTTATTAATATTTGATTTTAAATTAAATGGAGTAACTTCTTTTAATTTCATCATTGAATTAATCGATTTTGGTAATCCTGATAAAGCACTTGATTTTAAAATTGATTCTCTAAATTTTTCAGTAATTGTAAATAATTCATTATTATTATCATTATTATATGGATTATAAGTTGTATTTGTTGAAGAATTTAAATCTTGATATTTCTTAACTATAGATTGAACCTTATTATATAAATCTAAAGAAGGTTTATTATTATTTTGATGCAAATGTAAAGCATAATGATAAATTAAAGGAATATCATTAGGTTGATTACATACAGTTAATGTGACTGTTGCAATTAAGTACCAATAATTTTGTAGATTTGGAGAAGAAGATAATTGTATTAGTCTTTGTGGTGTGATCACTGACATTAATAAATCAATCAATCCAGTTGTATAAATTAATGAAATTAAAAGAAAGCTCATCTTATATATGATATGGTCCGTTTTAAATTTTTATCTTGCTTACTTTTTTGGTCTTTTGGTTTTAATTACTGTTTTGACAATCAGCACTTTATAATGCGCTGTATATCTCATATTCGTGCAGCCTATTTAGGAATGCAAATCCGAGTACATTTTGATATTTTTAATTTAATTAATTTAATTGATTGACTTTTTTCATTTGACTCAAATTATATATAATTGAATTTGTTGAATAACTAACTAATTAATCATAATGTTATATATACATGTAAGTAATTATAAATTAAATTCAATTCAATTTAAGCTAATTACAACACACAATAACAAGTTATTAATTTGATTTAAAGATTTAAAAAAAACAATCGACTTAATTCTTAATTAATTCTTCTTCTTCTTTTCAGGTTAATTATAACAAACAATTAAGCCAACTGCATGAGAACTTCAGGCTGTTTCGGAATCAGACAGCTAGACAAGAGCAATGAAACCCTCTAATTGTCACGCGTAAAACGCACGCGTAACCAAATACGCTTTTTCTGAAAACGGCAATTCCAATTGCAAATGTATTGCGCGCTTGGTCCCACTCCACCGCCAACTCGTCACGTGCCCGCAATACTTTCCCGAGTTTCCCGATGCGTCTAATTGGCTCCATCCAACCAAAACCAACTCATCTTCACCTTCACCTTCAACTCACCTTCAACAGACCAACCAGACCTTGTTTTTGCCCACAACATACCATCCACTGCTAGTCCTTCTCTTCTTAGCTTTTCTCTTCTCTTTATCTCTACATCCCCATTGTCTCTTTATCCACATCCTTTCCAACACCAAACCTTGATCCACTCTTCCTTTCTCCTTTTTTTTTTCCTTCTACAACCTAACTTCAAATTCAAATTTCCTTATTTCTTAGTTCTACCATCATTTCATTATAATCATGGTGGATGTTCATATTGCTACTTATTCTAAGGTATGTTCTTTTATTATCTGCTTTAAATTACAATCCTATTATTATCTTTGTTAAAATTTTACCCCTTTGACTTTTTTTTTCAAACTTTTCAAACTTTTCAAACTTTTCAAATTAATACTAACTTATAATCATTTTTTGTTTTGTTTTTTAATTACAGGTTGAAGTCTTAGAAAGTATAATAAATAATATTCCTTTAATGCGTAGAAGATCTGATGATTGGGTTAATGCTACACAAATCTTAAAAATTGCTGGTTTAGGTAAAGCTCAAAGAACAAGAATTTTAGAAAGAGAAATTCATCAATTACAACATCAAAAAATTCAAGGTGGTTATGGTCGTTTTCAAGGTACTTGGGTACCAATTGATATTGCCAGAGCATTGGCTCAAAATCATAAATTGACACCTGATCAATGTAAAGTTTTATATTATGATGAAAAAATTAATGGGCCTTTGGAAAAAATTCAAAATTCAAATAAAAGATCAAATTCAAATTCACAATCAAATACAACTAGAAAAAGAAAACCAAAATCTGAAATCAATAATTCAAGGCCAACTAAAAAAGCTAATTCTCCAATTTCAAAACCAAATACTTCTTCAACTTCTACAGCTTCTTCAGCTCCTTCCGCTCCTTCAGCTTCTTCAATCCCACTTCCAACTCATTCAGTTAAAGCATCTGGTCCTATAAAACCTTTAATCGTTTCAAAACAACTACCAGTTACTTCAATAACTCCTAATATGCCTCCTACTTTTGGAACTCGTCATTATTCTGTTCCTTCTCAACAGCAACAACCTCAGAAACCTCAATATAGATACTCTGTTCCTTCTCTGCAACAAAATCAATTACCGCCTGTGCTTCCCCAACAACCTGTTCAACAACAAGTTAGTCTTCCTCCACCACAACATATTCTAGTTCAAGATGATAATACTAGTATTAATAATAATGTTAAACAAATTCAAAATCAACAAGCTAGATACAATGCCATGTATAGTCAAGTTTCTTATCAACTTTCAAAACACCCTCAAATAAATCAACAATATGATCATAACACTAATTATGGTTCAATATCTACAACTGATGGTTCTCATGAAGAAATTCGTCTCACTAGATCAGACTCTGATACTTCTGCTTCAGCCGATGAATATCCTCAATTGATACCTCCAAAATATACTAGTAATAACAATCAGTTTATTCAATCTCATATTCCAACTCCACAATCTTCTCAGCCAGCATCTCATAATCAAATTCAGCAACAATTACAACAACACCAGCAACAACAACAACAGCAACAACAAGATCAACCTCAAACTGATGTTGAAACTGATGATTCCGATTACTATACTGATCGTTTAATTGGTTATTTTTCAAGCGATAATGTTGATATTCCTGAATTTTTATATAATCCACCTGACGATTTTGATATTAATAGAGCAATTGATAATGAAGGTCATACTCCATTACATTGGGCTTCTGCTTTAGCTTCTTTAAATGTTGTTCATATTTTGATTTCAAAAAATGCCAACCCATTAGTTTTAAATGGTTCAGGTATGAATTCCTTATCAAAATTAATTCATTTTACAAATTCGTATGATATGAAGAATTTTCAAGGTATTTTACACTTATTGAGAGAATGTTTAATTAGTCCTGATCGTAGAGGTAGAACTCCTTTGCATTACTTAATGGAATTAAGTTCTTTACCAAATAAATTCAATTGTTTAACTTATTATTTTAGTGAAATTGTTACATTTGTTGAATTTCAACAAAGAGAAGCTGAAAAAATTAATTCTGGTAATCACAACAATCATAGAACTGCTTCAAATAATAAAAATTTATTAAAAATTTTAGTTAATCATGTCGATAAAGAAGGTAATACTGCTTTACATCTTGCATTAAAAGGTGGTGTTAAATGGTTTATTAAATCTTTATTACAATTTGGTGCAGATATTAATTCAGTTGGTGGTTCAAATAACATTCCAAATGATATTTTAAAAGCATTAGAAATTGAAAATCATTTAAATACTGGAATTCAACCTACTACTGCAACTGAACTAACTATTTTTGAATCAAATGATGAATTACCTCTAACTCCAACTAAACAAATTCCAATCCCAATCCCAATTACTGCTCCTACTCCCGCTTCTTCCTCTTCTATTGTTCCAGTTAAAAGCCAACATAATACTAAACAGCAACCTAATATCACAAATCCAACAAGTTTTGGTACCAATAACACTAATAATGTGAATATTAAGGTTGATCATTCAGTTATGGACATTTCTGAGAACAAAGAGAATATTTATGAACCTCAAGATATATCAATGCAAGAAAGTACTCCTAAACCTTCTATTAAATTAGAAAGAACAATTAAACCAGCTTCAACTCCTACTTCAAAAACTTCAATTAATGTTTCAGATGATGATTATGATGATGATAACGACGATATTGATTCCCCAATCAGAGTTACTAAAGAATTAAAAACAAAATCAATTAGTGATTCAATTCGAGATTTTAAAGAAAAATTACCATCTGTTTTAGCCACTTTAAATGAAAAATTTGATGAAGAATTAGCTTTAAAAAATGATGAGATTGATCATAATAATACTACTTTAGATAAACTTTCAAATGAAATTGAAATTTTACAAAAAAATAGTAATCATTTAATTCAACAAATTTTTAAAGATGAAGGAAATGATGTCGATTATAGAAAATTTTTAACTTCAATTGATTATAATTCACCAAGATCTATCAATAAACAGCAATCAAATAATAATAGTAAACATGTTTTACAACCTTCATTTCATCATAGTAAAGATAATTTAAATATGTTATTAAAAGATAAATTAATTAATTATAGACAAGACTTTGAAGAAAAATGTAATATTTTAGTTAGTTTATATGAAAGATCTCAAGCTTTAGAATTAGCTAAATTGGTTAATAATGAAGAGATGAAAATAACTCACGAAATCAAAAATGATGTTACAATTGAATCGAAATCAAAAGCCAAAAAATTAGCTGTTGAATTAACTTTATTACAAATTGGTAGAAGAAAATTAATTAGTTCTATTATTGCTTTTACTGGAGGCTCGTTTAGTTCAAATAATGGATCCGATTTAAGCTTGTTTGATTCTGATGATGAAGATGGTGACTCTTTAAATGATGATGATGGTAATACTGCTGGTTTAGCATTATTGAAAAAAGAACAATTAGAAGAAAAAAGATCACAAGCTAAATTATATCTTTATAAAAAACTTATTAGTAATATTTGTGATTTACAAACTGATGAAATTGATCAAGAACTACTTGATGGAATTGAAATGAGATTAATGGAAGGAGGAAGTAAACCTTCTGCTTAATGAAAAATATTTTTCTTGGATCCTTATTTTTTTTTTTATTCTTAAACCTTTTCTAATGTATTATTACTTATTCTTTTTTTTCTTTATGTACACTTTTGTTTTTCTTTTGTTTTGTCTGGTACTTTTTGATATTTTTGTTACTAACAGATTGTTTTTGTTTTTTGTTTACTTTCACGGTATTACTCTGTTTACTCTCCAATGTTTTTTATTTTGTTTTTTTTTTGTTTTAAGTCTAGTTTCTTATGTCTTATCTATGTATCTGTTTTGCTTCTTTATTTACACTTTTTTGGTTTTCATATATTATTTATTGCTTCTTTTCACTCTAACATAAACATTCTACTTCCTCAACTATTCTACAGATCGATTATTACTGGATAACGTAAAAATAAACAAAAATTGGTATAATTAATAAAAATAAAACAAAAAGTAAATGAAAATGAAAAAAATAAAAAAGATTAAGTAACAGGAAAAAAAATAAAAGTAAAACAAGCTCTATGGGTTCACAAAAAAACTATAGTAAATATATATGCAAAGAGAAGTAGAAAAAGAATAAAAAATTAAAATAAAGAAAATAAATTAAAAAAAGAAGATATCAAATATAAATAACAATATTATTCATTACCAAGATCAACACCACCAATTGCCCAAATTTCCTTTTCATCTTCGATCTGATCAGAGAACATAGCTTCATGATCACCACCAGCTGCAATTCTCTCTCTTTCAACATTAGCCAAACGATGACCAACTCTTTTATTATATTCTGTAATTGATCTCATTTGAATAGTTGCACCAGATGCAGTTGAAATTGTTGGATTGGTTTCAGTTGAAGCCCAATCATCAAAATATTTACCACTTTCGTCATCAACTAATTTGAATATAGCTAAGAAACTTTTTTCAGCAGCTAATTTAATTGGAATAATCGGATCTCTAATGCATGCAAAGATAGATGGAGCAATTAAATTAATATATGGTGAAATAAATCTTTCAAATTCAAATCTTGAAACAGTTCTTATCACGACTAATGAAAGTCTTCTTGTATCAGATGAGTTTGAAACCGGTTGAGACATTGAAATACATAATTGATTAATAATACTCTTGAAGATAGGTTCAGTTGTTTCATCAATTTCAACATCTTTTAACGAAAGTAATAATTTACCTGTAGCAACAGTAGCATTATCACTAACATAAGTCATTGGGGATTGTAAAGCATTGATCATAAATTCAACAATTTCATTTAATAAACCTGATGAAACAATATGTTGTGGAGAATCTTTTAAGAAAGCATTTAATGTTAAAATAGCAAATCTTGAAGAATTAGAATCAGATAAATCAGAATCTAAAATTTTAGCTTTCATCATTTTTGATGCTTCTTCAGTTGATAAAATTTTTGATAATGCACCAATTAACTTAGCATAAGCAACAGCACTATCAGTTGTGGATTCTTCACTGAACATTTCTTTTTCAACTAAAGACATAACACCATTTTTAGAGTTTTCACTCATTTTACTACCAGCTTTATCAACAACTTCTAATAATGCTTTCAACATTGCAGTTTTAACACCAATATTTTCAACACCTGTTGCAGCTTTAGCACCACCTAATAATTCAGTAACTAATGGATCAACTCTTGGTTGGAATTCAATTAATGTACCTAAAGCTTTTGCAGCTCTTGTTCTTAAAATTTCATTAGATGGATCACTTAATGATTTAACAAATGTACGTTGAAGTTGTGGAATAAATGGACGTAAAAATTGTGGAATTTTAGCAAATAATTTATTCAAAGCAAGTAAAATTGCACTTTTAACATCACCATTAAATCTTTCACCAATAACTCTAATTAATGGACCAACAATAACTGTAACAAAAGGTTTTAAAGCAGTAGCAGGTGTATAATCAACAACTCTAGCAATACCATTAGCAGAAAGTTCTCTTTGTTGACTATTACCATACATTAAACCATGTAAGAAAATTGGTAAAATACAATTTGGACCTTTTGGAAGTGTGAAAACATATAAATCTTCATTTGATTTACCAATTAGTGATAAAGTTTGTTCAGCAGGTTGAACTAATCTATCAAGTGATTCCTTTGATTGTTTCTTAACAAGAACTGTTAATGCTTCAAAACTATTCTTAGCAATAACTTTATCTTCATTATCAAGGGCAAATATACATTGAACTAGCATATCATGAATATAAACTGAATAATCAAGTGTTGAATCAGAAAAGAAAGTTGGAAGAACTTCATAGATAACAGCAACTCTTTCAGAATTTTCATGTCTCATTAAAGATAAAACTTGTTGCATTAATGAATGACAACCTTCATCAACATTAACTGAAAGTAGAACACCAGTTAAAGCTGACATTAAATTAGATCTATTTTCATCACCAACAATAATAGCATCAACTAACGAATTAATAATTGTAGATAATCTTTTGAATAAAGCAGAACCAGCAACTTGAGCTAAAGCACCTAAAGCACGAGCTTTGATTGGTGGAGTTAATAATGATGGAATTAAAATTGGGAAAATAACATCAGATTTGGTAGCCATAATTTCTTGTAAAGCAGATAAAGCATTATCAGAATCATTAGTATCCAATAATTCTAATAATTGTGGAATGACTTCATCGACAGCAGAATTACCAACAGAATCTTGGAAAACATCAAATGCAAGTGCAGAAGCTTCTCTAACAGCTGGATTTGGATCAATAAGAGTATCACGTATAATATGAACAAAACTTTGATGAAATTCAATAACATCGGAAGTATGACTTGATTCAATTAATGCACGAGCAGCAATACAAATACCTTGTTTAGCATCAGAATCACTTGAAGAAATTGAGTTTTCTAAAGTTGGAACTAATTGAGATAATGCATTACCACCAACACGTCTAACCATTTCACCTAATGTAGTAGCAGCAATTGTTCTTTGAACTTCATCAGATGAAGCTAATCTACGAACAATAATTTGAGTCATAGTTGGTAATATTTCTTTAACAGTCTTTGGTGTATTAGCAACTAAAGCTTTCCAAATATTAATTGAAGCAATTCTAACAGAACCAGCAGTATCAGATCTACAAACAAACAATGAAGCTAAAATATGATCTCTTCTTTCTTCCCCAAGAACTTCTAATAAAGCTTGATTAACATTATTAGATAAAGCATATAAGTCATCAGTAAGTTCTTGTTTACCACTAATACCACTAATTTTAAATAATAAGTCACCTAATAATTCAACAGATGATAATCTAATACGAGAGTTAGAATCAGACAAACCTCTTTCTAATTCAGGTAATAATAAATCAACAGCTTTAGTAGCATAATTAGTAACAATAAGACGACCAGATCTCAGAGATGTATCCCTAATTTCTTCATCATTATCAGCCAAACCATTTAAAATTGGAGGAATTGTTTTTGAAATATATGGAGCAAATTGATTACCAAAACAAACAGGTAAAAATAATAATAAAGGCATAAAACCAAGACGAATATATGGTTTCTTAGAAACTGTACCAGCAAGAATTGTTGGTAACATATCATCTAATTTTCTGATACCTAAACCACTAATAACTTCAGCAAGAGCTTGAGCAGAACCTAATCTATCACCAGTAGCATATTCATCTTGTAAAGTAGCTAATAAACCAGGAATTAAATCAGGGAATCTTTCTTCACCTAACTTTTCAACTAATGAACCTAAAGCACGTGAAGCAGTTGCTCTAGTTTGAGGAACTGGATCAACAATTGCAGTCTTTAATTCAGAAACTAATTGATGTAAATAAGGACCTAAATCTTTTGAATCAACTAAAATAGCCATGTTACCAACAATTTGACATGCTTTCTTTTTTGTTGTTGATGATCTTTCAAGCATACCTCTATGAATAACATGAATAATTAAAGCTAATGAAGGACCATCAATATAATGAACAAATTGAGTTTTAATTAAAGAATCTAATGCATCATTAGTATATCTTGTTGGATCACCAATAGCTTTCAAAAGTGTTGGAACTAATTCTTGAATTTCTGGATTTCTAATAACTTCACCAAATCTTTTTAAAGCTTGATCAGCAGCTTTTCTAACTTCTTTATGAGAATCATTTAAAACACCAACAATTTCTGGAACAATAGTTGGTAATGAAGCTGATAATTGAGTTGGATCTAAATAAGCCATTGAACCTAACAATTCAACTGAACCTTTCTTAGTTCTCCAAGTAATATCATCTAAATTGCTAATAGCTAAAGGAATTAATTTTTTAACACCAAAACTTGTTGTATTTTTCATAATCATTCTAGCAGCATAATCAGTTGCATCTCTAACTTCAGGTGATTGATCACCTAAACTTTTTAAAACAATTGGTAAAATTTCAATAACATAAGGTTCAAATAATGGACCTAAAGATTGAGCTAAACATTCAAAAGCAAATGAAACACCTTCTCTCTTTTTTGGATCTTTTTTATCATCTGAAGCTTCGGTTAAGTTACGAATAACATCATTTTCAGCTAATGATTTTAAACCAGAACCTTTAACTAAACCAGCAATACCATAAGCAGCACCTCTTCTTTCAGCTAATGACTTACCAGTTAATAATTTTTCAAATAAATTATCAAAATGTGAACTTAATTTTGTCTTTGTAACAGGAACTAAAGGTGCAATACATTCAGAAACAGCAAATTGAACATCTTCAGATGGGGTATCTAATGCTTTTAATAATCTAGTAACAATATCATCAATTCTTTTATCTGATTCATCTAAATGACGTGCTAAGTTACCATATAAAATAATAATACTTTCTTTAATATGATCTTGAATTTTACTATTTTCATCTTTTGCAGCTAAACCATTTTCAAAAATTGTAATTAAAATTTCAACATGTGATTTACCATTCTTATTAATAATTGTTAAACCAGCATCTTGTAATTCATGTCTAACATGTTCTTCTTTATCACCTAAAGCTCTATTATCAATTAAAAATCTAAAAACTTTTTCAATTGATGAAGAATCTTTAAATGCAGGAGCTAAATATTTTAATGATAAAGCAACACCACTTCTTTCTTCCCATGTATCAATATTATCATTTGTTGTTTTAATAACTAAACCAAATTTATCAGTTTTTGGAGCAGGTGGTTTTGATTTAATTTCATATAGATTTAATAATTCATCTAAAGATTTATTAAATAAATCATTTGAACCTAATTTAATAACTGATTTAGCAATTGATCTACCAATTGATAATCTGATACCATTATCTGGATTATTTAAAAATTTAATTAATTTAGATGGAACATTTTCATCCAATTGAAAGTTACTTTCATTCCAAATTGTTTTAGCAATTTCTCTATTTGATTCTTCATTATCAAAACAAGCAATATATAATTCTTCTTTGAAATTTAAATCAGTTAAATCAAATTCATTATCTAAAGCTTCTAAAACAGCAGTTCTAACAAAAACATTTGGATCAATTGATTTTTCAATAATTAATTGTAAATCAGATAATGAAGTATTAATTGAAATGTTTTGAGTTAATGAAATAAAACAATCTTTTGATAATTTACTTTTGCTTGGAACAGTCATTAAAGTTAATAAATTTTCTATAATTGCAGTTCTTGGAATTGATGAATCTTGGAATTTTTCACAATGTGAAGAAATCAACTCAATTGCTAAACCTAATTGTTCTTCTTCTGGATCTTCTTGATAAACATCAGTTTTAACTTTAGATTTAACTTTTTTATTCTTCAATGAATAGTTTTTACCGATTTCAACAACTTTAACCAATAATGGTAAAATATACATCAAAGTTAATGAATCAAATAAAACTTTATCAGATGATAATTTCAAACTAAATAATTGTGATGTAACAATTTCATTTAAATCTTTATTAATAAATTCAACTGGAATAAATTCAATGATATTATAAAGTCTTAATGTTGTAGCACCAATCCAATTCATTGTTGAAGTACCATTTAAACCATTAACTGTAAAAACTTCAGACATTTTTAAGAAACATTTAGTTGATAAATTACCAATTAATTTTTTACAACTATCTGAATTTAATAAATTGAAAATGTTTGAAATTGCAATTGGAAACCAAATTGTTGTACCATTATTAACAGTTTTAGCTTCTGATGATAAAGAGATTATAATTTCTAATGAACGACGTAATTTATAATAATCTAAATTAATTGAATTTCTAATATTAATTTCTAATTTTAATTGATCATTAATTAAAATTTGTTCTTCTTTAGTTAATTTCTTAACTTTTGTTGATTTCTTTTTTGATTCAACATCTTTACGAATTTGAGATTCCCATTTTAAAGTTTCATAATCTTTTGAATTTTTATCTAAATTGGTTTGATTTTTCTTTGAACTTTTATTTAAAATATCAATAACTAATTCATTATCATTACCTTTCCAAATTTCAATTTTTTCATCAGTTATATCTTGTAAATCAGTAATATTTAAATCATTTTCAATAATTGATGATAGTTCAGGTATAATTGAATCAGTTGAGATGAAAGAAATTAAAGCAATTGAATCACAAGTTGCTTTAAAATAATCATCATTAATTTTTGGATCAATTAAAATATTACTTGTTAATTGAATAACTTCATTTGAATGTTTAGTAATTAAATAATTTGGATCAATATTTGATTTTTGACAAATACCAACCCAACCTAATTTTAATGATTTCATTAATTTATGATTTGATGGAATTAATAATTGAATTAAAATATCTTCTAAAATTTCAGAATCATTATTATCAGTATTTATTGTAATTGCAGAAATGAATTTTAATAAACCACTCTTAAAATTTAAATTTAATTCATTTGATTCATTATAATTTGATTGTTTAAAATAATTAATTAATGAATTAATAATTGATTTACTTAAAAAGTTTTGATTTTTTTCAACTATATTAACTAATAAATCATTTGAAATTCTTTTAATTTCTGGTAAGATATTATTTGATAGACAAAAGTAAATCCAAATTAAACCAAATTCAATTGAAATTTCATTTAATGATAAACTAATTAATGATAATGATCTAATAAACCATTCTTGTTCATCATTATTTGAATATTTAATAAAATATTTTTCATTTGTAAAAATTGAATTAGTTGATTTAACTTTTAAAATTAATTCATTAATATCAATTAATGAATCATCTTTTGATAAATTATTAAATTGAATTAATGAAAATAATGATGCAAAACCAGCAGGCATTAATTTATTTGTAATTGAAGGTAATGGAGATTTAATACATTCATCTAAAGTATCAATTAAATAAGGTGATAAAGTTTTAAATAATTCAATTAATGAAGAAGTAAGAGAAGTAGGAGAAGTAATAGTTAATGATAATAAAGATTTTGAAAAAGAAACGATATAACATTTTCTTAAATTTTGTTTTTTATTTTTAAATCCATTTATAATCAAATCAATTGATTTTGAATCTAATTTATTATCATTTGATTGAGTTAAATTAAAAAAGATTAAATTAAAAAAAGTTGATAATAATGAAGATAATGAAATTTCATTTGAATCTTTTGAAATAATTGGAATTAAATGATTAATTAATTGATTTGAAATTATTAAAGATTTTGGAAATGAATCTAATATTTTTGATAATAAAATTTTTTGATCAATTGATGTTGAATTTAAAGATTTTAAAATTTTAGTTAATTCATTAATTAAATTAGTAATTTCAGTTTGATTATCTTGTGAATTTGAATTTTTTAAAATTGAAATTAAAGAATCTGTTGAACCAGACCTCACTGAATCTTTTGGAGATTTTAATGAATTAATTAATTGATTTAAAAATTTAGAATTTGATAAAGAATATAATGAATTAAAATTTAATGAATCAAATAAATAAGGTGAAATATTACCAAAAGTTAATTCCGAATTTCTTAATGAAGCTTTTTCTAAATTTGGTAAAATTGATTGAATTAAATCATTTTCATTAATAAAATTAAAAATAAAATATTTTAAAAGTTTTAATGAATTTTGATTTGGTATAATTTTAGTTAATAAAATATCTTTTGAATAGAAATCAATTATAATATTTTTATTTTTTTGTAAGATTTCAAAAGGTTTAATTGAATTATTAAAATTTTTTAATGAAATAACAACATTTGAAAGTAAACCAATATGAGAAATTAAACCAGAAATTGGTAAATTTGAATTTGAATTTGAATTACAAATAAATTTAATATAATAATCAGTATAAATATAATTTGATTTTAAAGATTTTAAAATTGATAATTTAATTTTATTTTCAGCGGATTTAATAATTCTATTATTATGTTTATTTAATGAAATTGATTTTATATTTAAAATTGAATTTAATAAATTAATTGAATTTTGAATTAATTTTTCACTATAAATATCAAATGAAGAATTATTTGAAGATTCTAAGATTAAATAATTATTCCAATCAATTAAAACTAATAAATCAATTGGAGCCATTAATTTATTTGATAAATCATTAATAAATTTAATAAAAATTTTAAAATATTTATTAAAATCAATTAATAAAAAAATTGAGAAATTTTTTAAAATTAAATTATTAAATTTTGAATTTAATGGATTATTTGAATAAGTTTTTAAAATTGATAAACAAATGAAATTTAATTGTAATTCATTTAATTGATTTGAATTTAAAATTGAATTTAATTTTGAAAGAGAATTTAATTTATTTATTAATGAAGAAGTATTCAAAAGTTTAATTTGAGGAACAACTTCATTCTCAAAGACCCCTAGTGTAGAGGTATCCATTTTTATGAAGTGAATGAATAAGTGGAGAATTGAATGAGTTTTGAAGGAAAGGGAAAGGGGATAAGTCAATGCAATGGAGTAAATTTTCCATTTTTCATTTTTTGGTGAGTTGGAAGAGGTCGTGCGAATACAAATTGGCACGTGATACCACCACGTGACTATCGCACGTGCCCACGCGTCACGTGCCCACGACACGTCAGATATCGATCAGCCGCTCGCTCCCAATCCGGCAAATTGCCCAATCGGGCTTAATTGATTCGACTCCTTTAACTTCGTCTTCTCTAATATAATTAAGTTCTGTTTCATGTTCACATAGTTCACATAGTTCACAGAGAATCTTATATCATCTTATTACACGCCCTTACTCGTTAATCCTCTCTTCTTATAATTGTTTAACCCTTTCAACTTTCAATTATCTTTCAATTATTAAAACCCTCATTCATCTCATTCTCATTCTCATTCTCATCATCTTTTTTTTCACTCTCTTTTTCTCTTTTACAACATATTCTTTTATTACTAGCTAATAGCTATACTCAAAATTAGATACCCCTCCAAATTATAATGCAAGTAGTTAACGTTCAACAGTCTCAATCTCAATCTCAAGAAGATATAATAGCTGAAAAAATTTTAAAAAGGGCAGAAATTGCAAGAATTACAAGACAATTAAAATCAAAATTATTTAAAGCTGGTTTAAAAGTACGTGAATCTCAAGGTAAAATTCAATCTTCATCTCCAATAAAAGATGATGATGATAAATCAACTCAACCAAATCAATCAAATTTAACAACCCCTTTAAAAAGAAAACCTCAATTAGATCAAACTGATGCTGAATTTTCCTCATCTCCTGTTAAAAGAATTCATTCAAGTATACCTTCATCTCCTTTTTATTCACAAACAAGTCCTTCAATCCAACGTCAATCAATTTCTTCATTAAATCATCGTCAATCTATCCCTTCATTAAATCATCGTCAATCCATTTCATCATTAAATCAAAATCATCATCATCATCATCATACTCATTCAATTTCTTCATCTTCACAGCAATCATCTTCTAATCAAAAAACTCCTGTCTTTTCTTCATCTCAATCTCAAAGAGCTTCAGCTAACTTTTCATCTACTCAAATACCTCCAAAAACTCCTCCAACTAATACATATGCTTCTTTAAATGTTTCAACTTTACAAAAAACTCCATCACCACCAAAATCAAATTCAGCTTCTCAAGCTTTACAAAATGCTTTATATACAACTCCAAAATCTTCAAATTCAAATTCAAAAAAAATTTTAAAAACTCCAAATGGTACAAAATATGGAAATGATAATGAAGAAGGTGCTGATTTATTATTATACATGTCTAATTCTCCTGCAAGAACTTCTGCTAGAGAATCTAGAGGTGCTGATTACAATCAACTTTATATGAATATTTTATCAACTCCAAAAGCTAATTCTAATTCATCAATTCCAAATATAACAATAGAATCAACAATGGAACAAACAACCCCAAAATCAGTTCCATCAAATAATAATAAATCAATTAATCCAAATTTATCTTCAAATAATATTTTACCACCATTACCAACAACTCCAAATATTAATAATCGTTTATCATCAACTTTTGATGGTAATTCATCTTCTTTACTAAATACACCAACAAGTACATCACAATATTTTAATTTATCAAAATTTCATACACCAGCAACACCAAATAATAAATTTGTTAGATCTTCAAATTTAAATAAAACTCCTGGTTTTAGTATGTCTGATTATGTTAATATTTTTACTCCATCTCCAAGAGTTAATAGAACTCCTGATTTCCATGCTTTTGGTAATAGACCTCCAGCTACTTTACTTTTTAATATCAATGGTAATTTAAATATGGATAATAATAATAGCAATAATAATTCAAAAAACAACTCAAAAGATTCTAATTAACGATGTTTAATTTAATTTTTTTCTTTTTTCTTTTTTCATTTTTAAGCTGCATTTTCTATCATCTTTGTTATTTTGATTGTGTTTTTCATATTTTTTCCCACATGGCATGGAGATTTTATTTTATTTTATTTGGTTATATACATGTACTTACTTCTTGGTCTTTATTCTATTATTAATTGATTAATTACTTCCTTAATTGATTTCAATTTTTCATTTTTCGTTTTCCGTTTTTTCGTTTTTTCGTTTTTCCGTTTTTATGTTGTTTTTTTTGTGTTTTTTTTTTGAAAAAAAAAATGCTTTCAAGTTTTATATTGATTTTACTTATAATTGATATAATCTATATACCGTTATCCATATAGGCTTCAATTTCTATTTTCGTTTTACCATTTTTTTATATATCGTTTTATATTTTATTTTATTATAATTTTTAATTCTGCATTCATTCCTTATCATTCATTCATTTATTCTATATATTTTTTTGTGTCCTTGTTTTTTTTATTATTAATTTAGTGTTTCATTTATGAATTAATTTTGTATTACCTTAATTTACATATCTTCAAATTATAACCTTTACGCGTACGCGTGGGTTAATTTTATTACGTAATTTAATTGAAAATTGGCATGACGGCTTGCGGCCTCTGGGCTTATACGGTCGTGTGGCGCTATTGTAAATTTTCTTGAAAAAGGTCGTGTACTTGAAATCAATCTTTAAAATTTATTTTGAATTTTTTTTTTTTATTTTTATTCTATATCCTTAGAAACTAATTTAATTTTTATTCATTTCAATTAATAACACTTATTATATTTATTTCTTGTCATTTATTATAATGGTTTCACCTAGTAAATCATCAAAAGGTGCAAGTCCTAAAAGAAATTTAAATTCAAAAAAGAATAATAATAATAATAATACAATTGAAAAAAATGAAAAAATAAATTCAAAAAAAAGATCAATTGAAGAACAACAACAAGAAAGTGATGATGATGAATCAGATGAAGATTTTGAAGTTAATGGTTTAATTAATGCCGAAGCAAGTGATGAAGAAGATGATGATGATGATGAAGAATCTGATAATGATGAAGATTCAGATGCAGAATTTAATAAAATGTTAGCTGAAGAAAATGAAAATGAACCAGATTTAGATGATTCTGATTTTTTTTCAGATATTGATGAATCAGAAGAAGAACCAAATGAAGATTCACTGTCAATTACCGATAAATTATCAGGTGTTAAAATTAGAACTTTATCAGATTCATCATTTAATTCAATTAAATCGATTAAAACTAAATTCTCAGATGGTCGTGAAAGAATATTAAAACCTGAAATTGACCCAGTTTATGATTCTGATGATTCAGATAGAGAAGATTTTAACACTATTGGTAATGTTCCAATTTCAGCATATGAAGAATATCCACATATTGGTTATGATATAAATGGTAAAAGAATTATGAGACCTGCAAAAGGTTCTGCATTAGATCAATTATTAGAAAGTATAGATTTACCTGAAGGTTGGACTGGTTTATTGGATCAAAATACTGGTACTTCATTAAATTTAACAGATGAAGAATTAGAATTAATTCGTAAAATTGAAAAAAATGAAAATACTGATATAAATGTTAATCCATATGAACCAACTATTGAATGGTTTACATCAAAAACTGAAATTATGCCATTAACTGCTGTTCCTGAACCAAAAAGAAGATTTGTTCCTTCAAAACATGAAGCTAAAAGAATTATGAAAATTGTTAAAGCAATTAGAGAAGGTAGAATTATTCCACCAAGTGAAAAAAAGAAACAGGATGAAGAAGAAGAATTGAATTTTGATTTATGGGCAGGTGCAGATGATGATTTTTCAAAAGATCATATTATGACTTTAAGAGCTCCAAAAATGCCACCACCAACTCATGATGAAAGTTATAATCCACCTGAAGAATATTTATTAAATGAAGAAGAACAAAAAAAATGGAATGAAATGGAACCAAGTGAAAGAGAAAAGAATTTTATACCTCAAAAATATGGTGCTTTACGTAAAGTTCCAGGTTATCAAGAATCAATAAGAGAAAAATTTGAAAGATGTTTAGATTTATATTTAGCTCCAAGAGTTAGAAAAAATAAATTAAATATTGATCCTGAATCATTAATTCCAGAATTACCATCACCTAAAGATTTAAGACCTTTCCCAATTAGAACATCAACCATATTTGAAGGTCATAAAAGTAGAATAAGAGCATTATCTGTTGATCCATCCGGTAATTGGTTAGCAACTGGTTCTGATGATGGTACTGTTAGAATATGGGAAGTTTTGACTGGTAGAGAAGTTCATAAATATATAATTATTGAAGATATTGAAGATAATTCAGAAGATCATATTGAAGCTCTGGAATGGAATCCATTACCAGATACTGGTTTACTTGCTATTACTTGTGGTGATTCTGTTTATTTAGTTGTTCCACCAATATTTGGTTATGAAATTGAAAATAGAGGTAGATTAAAGATTGAAGATGGTTGGGGTTTTGCTAAAACAAAGAGTGATAAAACTAATTTAGGTGAAATTAATGGTGATGATAATGAAGATGTTGAAAATACTGCTTCTTCTTCAAAAGATGATGCTGCTAAATGGTTTAAACCAACCCCATCACAAGCTGATCGTGGTATTTCTGTTGTTATTACTACATCTAGAGGTGCTACTTCATCTGCTTCAAATATTAAAAAACTTTCATGGCATAGAAGAGGTGACTATTTTGTTACCGTTTCTCCAGATGGTGGTAATAGAGCTTCTGTTTTAATTCATCAATTATCAAAACATGCTTCACAATCTCCATTCAGAAAATCTAAAGGTATTATTATGGATGCTAAATTCCATCCTTCTAAACCAAATTTAATTGTTATGTCTCAAAGATATATTAGAATTTATAATTTACAACAACAACAACTAGAAAAGAAACTTTTACCTGGTGCAAGATGGTTATCTTGTTTAGATATTCATCCAAGAGGTGGTGATCATATTTTAGCTGCTTCATATGATAAACGTGTCTTATGGCATGATTTAGATTTAAGAAATACACCATATAAAACATTAAGATATCATGAAAAAGCTGTTAGATCAGTTGCTTTCCATAAAGGTGGTTTACCATTATTTTGTTCAGCTTCAGATGATGGTTCAATTCATGTTTTCCATGCTACTGTTTATGATGATTTTATGACTAATCCATTACTTGTTCCATTAAAGAAATTAGAAGGACATAAAATTATTAATTCACTTGGTGTTTTAAATGTTTGTTGGCATCCAAAGGAAGCTTGGTTATTTAGTGCTGGTGCTGATGGAAATGCCAGATTATGGACAACTTAAGCTTTCTATTTCTCTTGTTTAGTTTTTTGTACAGAATATATAGAACTTGTACTAACCAATTAATAGTGTATTTTATTTATTGGATTCTTTCTTTGCATATGTAATTGATATATTTTCGTAATTTTTAGTTATATTTTGATCTTTACGTAACGGCTCTAATTTCGGGTATTTCGATATTCCCAGTTACTGCAGCATTTTTCCATTTTGCAACCACATTAAGAAAAGATCATCAAAAATTTGCCACATTATCAATTAATATATTAATTGTGGAAGAATATTGAAACTGTGTGTTTGATATATGGTCTGAAAAGTATGGCATCTAGATTTTATTTTATCCGTGATTAGAGATGAGTTCAAAAAGACCCAAAACTGGATAAAAAACTCCACCTTCTGCAACCACCACTGAATCACCACTCTGAGTGGAATATAATTCTTTATCTTTGATTTGATTAATTTGAGATAAAAATTATATAAGTATCTAAGCTTTCCCTCTTTTCTTAATGTAAGTTAAAAAGTAGTATTAAAGTTGATTAATATAGAATAAAGTTAAGAATAAAGTTATCATTTTTAACTATGTCCGGTTCAAACTCTTCATTAGAAATAGTGGATGAAAAGGCTATTCCAAAAGATGTTAAAAACGAAATATCTTCCTTTATAGAAGTTACTCAAACTACAAAGGATCATAAAGTTATCAGTTCAAGGGATGCTGATGTTACTTTAGACTTTATGGAAGCTCATGATGCTGAAGTTCCTGAAATTACACCTGAAGAAGAACGTAAATTAGCAAAAAAAGTTGTTTTGATTATTTTATTTTTAACAGCACTTGTTGATTTATTATTATATGCTGATAAAGTTACTCTTTCATATGGTTCAACTTTTGAATTATGGGATGATACAAATATGACTCAAGATAGATATAATGATTCAAATACTTTATTTTATGTTGGTTATATCATTGGTCAATTAAATTTAATACTTGTTCAAAAATTTCCAATTGGTAAAGTTTTAACTATACTTTCAGCTCTTTGGACAGTAGTTATATTCTTACATTGTGCAGCTTATAATTATCAAGGTATTTATGTTTTGAGATTTTTCTTAGGATTTATTGAATCAGTTGCTATTCCAATTTTAAATACAACAATGGCTCAATTTTTTACAGTTGAAGAAAAAGCAGCTACCGTTGCAATATTTTGGAGTACTTGCATGGGTGTTACAATTCCAGTTGGTTTCATAGCTTACGGTGTCTTACATATTACAGATCCTCCAATTAGATTATGGAAAATATTTTATATTATTATTGGTAGTTGTACTTTTTTAATGACTATTTTACTTGCTTTTGTTTATCCAAATAATCCAACTGATGCTAAATTTTTATCAACTAAAGAAAAAGTTTGGGTTATTAGAAGAGTTCAAAAATCAACTGGTTCTTCAATTGAACAAAAATTAATTAAAAAATATCAAGTTATTGAAGCTTTCAAAGATCCAATTTCTTGGTTATTCTTTTTATTTTATTTATTTGCACAATTAGCTAATAATTTAGGTTATCAACAAAACCTATTATTTCAAGGAATGGGTGGCTTATCTGATTTAAATACTACATTAGTTTCTGTTGCTGGTGGTGGATTTTCTGTTATTTGTTGTATTATATGTGCTCTTGCATTACATTATAAACCTAACATTACAGCTTTTTCAGTTTTTATTTGGAGTATGCCTGCTCTTGCTGGGTCAATTGGGGCTCTTGCTATAAATTGGAATGATAAACTAGCTTTATTAGCAATGATTTGTTTATCATCAAATATTTTTGGTATTCCATTTATTTTAATGTTTAGTTGGAATACAGCAACTTGTTCAGGTTATACTAAGAAATTAACCAGAAATGCAATAGTCATGGTTGCTTATTCTATAGCCAATTTAATTTCACCTCAATTATGGCAAGAGAAAGATGGACCAAGATACGTTCCTGCTTGGATTGTTCAAATTGTTTTAAGTTTTTTTATAGCTCCTTCATTAGCTATTGTTATTTGGGTTATTTTACATAAAAGAAACAAACTAAGATTGACTAAAATCACTGAAGTTAGTGATGATCAAGGCATTGGGTTTGTTAAAGAAGCAGATGGACAAGAAACCAAGGTTAACTTAGCTGCTTTGGACTTGACAGATCTAGAAAATGAAGAGTTTATATATCCTCTGTAGAAAGCAGGAGGTTCAGAGCGTGCGCCCACCAGAACCGAAAGTGCGCCCTAATTCCGATATCTGCAGCCTGTTGGAAATTTTCTGTTTTTTTGTGTAAATACCACCGTTATCAACAGAAATACTTCTTTCATCTCCAAATAGGGCTTGTGTTCTTTTTTTTTTCATCTCCTTATATAAGACCCACTTATTTTCTCAATTTATAACATGGGTTCCTTTCTAATTAAAATTACTATATCATTTGATATATTCATATAATAATAAGTTATGTTTTCAAATAAAGCCATCTTACTTTCATTAATTTCATTAATCAACAAATCTCAAGCTTACGGTGAAGCTCAAGCTTTTGCTGAAGCTAATGGTCTTCCATATGCTGCTGAAGCTGATTACCAATGTCATTCTGATTGTGGTTATGCTATTTTAGCTGCTAGAGAATGTTCATCAGATGGTGAATCTGATTCTGATTATGATGAAGCTTGTTTATGTACAAGTAATGTTCAATTTGCATCTTTAGTTCCAGATTGTTTAGAATGTGGTTGGTGTTTATGGACAGATTATGGTAAATATTTAACTTCAGCTTTAGGTGTTTGTAATTACGAAACTACTCCAACTGGTACTGAATGTGAAACCGAAACTTCTGCTTGGTATGCTCTTGTTGGTTCAGAAACTGATGATTCATCTGCTTCTTCTACTGCTTCATCTGAATCTTCCTCTTCTTCTTCTGAATCATCATCAGTTGCTGCTTCATCGGACTCTGAATCATCATCAGTTGCTGAAACTGTTTCTGCTTCTTCTGGTTCATCTTCCGAAGAATCATCATCATCTGCTCAAGCTACAGCAGCTGCCGTTTCTTATTACAGCTCTGGTTCTGGTTCTGGTTCTGCTTCTAGTGCTGCATCAGGTGCTTCAACTGCTTCTGATAGTTCTTCATCAGATTCATCTTCTAGTTCATCAACCAAGAAAACAACTTCTTCATCTGATTCTTCAAGTACATCATCATCCTCAGACTCATCATCATCCTCAGGTTCATCATCTGAAGCTTCTTCTTCATCTGCTACTGGTGCTGGTTCTCAATACACTGTCGGTTTAGCTTCAGTTGCTTTAGCATTTGGTGCTTTATTAATGTAAGATAATTTTTATCATATTATATTATATTATATCACTCTAATTATTAGATACCTTTTTGTTTGTATTTTTTTTCTCCTTCGTTTATACTATCTATGTATATGGATTAATTTCAATCCATATTAAAAAGTTGGGCTCCTTTTTTAATAATGAATTAATGTGTGTTATTTCTTAAATTTAATGTATTATTATTTTTCTTTTGATTAATTGAACTTATCACATTTTAAAAATGATTTTTTTCCATAAAGTATACAAATTCTAAACTATATTACTAGTAGACTAGTAGTACTATAGTAGTCTTTTAATAAAATAGAAATAAATTATAAAAAAACTTAAAAAAAAAACTATATAACAAGAAGTGATATTCTGAGAAACAACAACAAACCTATTCAACATTAATTACCATGTATACTATTTGGTTAGAGGTAAAATAATTCTAATTTTCAAGTTTCAAGATTCAAGAACCATCAACATAAATGAGTCGATATTTAAGTATTTCTAAACACCTATAATCATAAATCCATGTATGATATCATTGATATGTATAATTTAAAGGTCTTAATTAAATAACCTTGACAGTACCGTAAAAGTTTTTATTGTATTATTAGCATCAATTGAAAGCAATATTTCTAACTAAGTTCATTTCATACCTAAAAGAATTTTGAATTAATCAATCAGTACTAGCACAACCTCTACAACCACAATTAACACATCTAATATCTTTTTCAGCTCCATCTTCAACATTATTTTTCTTTAATGCAACTTTAGGAACTCTACAAATACAAGTAGTACCATGATTATTTTCATTAATTTGAATACATTTTAAACAACATAAATTTTCATAACCATTTTTTTTCCATTTTGAAATTAAATTCAAATCAATAAATTTATTTAAACTTAACCAATTATATAAATCTTTTGAAATGATTTTCTTTTTATAATATAATTCATAAATATATCTTGATTTTAAATGATTTATTTTATGAATTTCCCATAATGATTCATTTTTATTTGATGTTGGTGGTTTTTTTTCTGCTTCTTTTAATTGTTTTTGAAATTTAATTAATGTTGGTTCTATTTTTGAGAATCCATGTGGTGGTTTCTTTTTGTATTTATGATTTGAAGATATTTTTCCCATTATTATTTTTGATATACTAAAAGGACCAAAAGGTAATAAAACAACAAAGAGAGAAGAAATCTTCTTAAGAACTTCTCACTCGCCTTCAAAAAAAAAAAACGAAATCAAAACACCAAATTATTGAAATAAAATCAAATTACATGTAAGTTGTAACTCTTTTTTTAACAATAATATCAAAACAATGACAGAAATAACAATCCATATAACATCATCAATAACATCTTCAGATCGTCGAATTAATCTATCAGATAAATTAATTGATTTTAAAAAAAAAAATGAATTTATAACAGGTATACCTATCAAAGATCAAAAAATAATTTTATTTAAATTTAGAGATAATTTAAAAGAAAAAATCGAATTGATTGATGATTCATTAGAATTAAATTCATTTCCAATAACTAGTTTATCTAGGATTCATATAGATAATATAAATCCAGATTCTGAATTGATTGAATTAGAAGAAAGATTAAATAACGATAATGAAAATGGTAATGATGATGATGATGATGCTTATAAATTTGATGAATTACAATATGATAAATTAAATAAATCAGTTAAGAAATGGAAGATTGAGAATGAATTAGGTAAATATAATCCAGAATATAATAAAAAACTGACTGAATTGATTAAATTGAATGAATTAAAATCTAAAGAATTTAAAATTAATGATAAAATTAAAATAAAAACAAAAGATAATTCAATTGGATTGATTAAATATATTGGTAAGATTCCAGAAATTAATAATCAAGATATTTGGATTGGTGTTGAATTGAATGAACCATTAGGTAAAAATGATGGATCAATTAAAGGTACTAGGTATTTTGATTGTTTATTTGGTTATGGAAGTTTTGTTAAACCTAGTGTTGTTGAATTAATTAATGAAAATGAAGAGAAAGAAGAGGAAGAAGAAGAAAGTGATGATGAATTATAAGTAGGTATAGTTTTTATTTTATATTTTATATGCCATATATAATAAAAAAAGATTAATTTAATTTTTAGATAGCGATGAAAAGTTATAAAGACAAAAAGAGCTCAGTGAGAATAAAATAAGTAATAATAAGTTAAGTTAAGTTAAGGTATAAATAATAAGCTAGAGGATATTAATAATTAATTTAAGTCTTAACATCAGGTTCAGATCTACCAATAAATTCATTAAATTTCAAGAAATTTAAAACTAATTTAATATCATCACCTAAAAATTCATCAGGAGTTTTATTTAAAATTAAATCAGATTTATCAGTTGAATGTTTTTCTAGATATAATCTAATTGTTGCACCAGAAGAACCAGTACCAGATAATCTAATAACAAATCTTAAACCATTATCAAATTTAACGAATAAACCTTGTTTATCTGAAACTGAACCATCTAAATCAGTATAAGAGAAATTTTCAGCTTCAACTATTGTATGATCACCTAATTTCGAACCAATAAAGTTTGATGAATCATCAACTTTTGATTGTAATAATGAAATAATTTTATTTGCTTCATCAGATTTACAATTTTCATAATCATATCTTGTGAAAAAAGTTCTACCATATTTTTTCCAGAAATTTAATTGAACATTTTTAATTGATGGTTGTAAATTTGGGAATTTTAATTCAAAACCAGCTAAAACATTTAACCAAGCAACAATTGCCCATAAACCATCTTTTTCTCTAATATGATCAGAACCAGTACCAAAAGATTCTTCACCACAAATTGATAATTTTTTAGCATCAAATAAAGCACAGAAGAATTTCCAACCAGTTGGAACTTCATAAATATTTAAATTTTTATCTTTAGCAACTAAATCTAAAGCAGCAGAAGTTGGCATTGATCTAGCTAAACCATAAACACCAGTTCTTTGGAAATAAGGAATGAAATCAGAATATTCAGCAATGATTGCAACTGAATCACCAGGAGAAACAAATGCACCATGACCATAAATCATATTTCTATCACCATCACCATCAGAAGCAGCACCAAAAGTGATATTTTCCGAATCAACTCTAGTAACTAAAGTTTTAGCATAAGTTAAATTTGGATCAGGATGTAAACCACCAAAATCAGGTTTTGGATGATAATTTTGAATTGAATTATCTAATGATAAACCTAATTCATCAATGAAAATAGCTTTACCATAAGGACCAGTAACACCATTTAAAGCATCGAATAAGAATTTAAAATCTTTTGATTGATTTTTAATTAAAAATGATTTAATTAATTCAAAATCGAAAATTGATTTTAACATTTTAACATATTCTAAAGTTGAATCAATAATTTCAACAATTAATGGACCATAATTAAAAATACCAATTTTTGATAAATCAACTTTTGGTAAATTTTTAATAATTTTATAATTTTCTAATTTTAAAGAATTTTCAAACATTTTATTTGTAACAGATTCAGGAGCTGGGCCACCATTACTTAAATTATATTTAATACCAGCATCATTTGTTGGTCCACCTGGGTTATGAGAAGCAGTTAAGATGATACCACCAGTAATATTATCAGCATAAGTTCTAATAATGTTTGAGGCAGCAGGAGTTGATAAAATACCATTTTGACCAATAATTAATTTTTTAACACCATTTGCAGAACCGATTTGAGCAATTAATTGAACAAAAGTATCATTATAGTATCTACCATCACCACCGACGACGATTGTTGAACCATTTGAACCTTCTGGGATTGAATCGAAAATAGCTTGTATGAAATTTTCAGTGTAGTTTTCTTTTTGAAAGACGGAGACTTTCTTTCTTAAACCAGAAGTACCTGGTTTTTGGTCTTGATAAGGAGTAGTTGGGACTATAGAGATAGGATAGGACATGATTGAGATGAATTGATGAATAGATGAGAAGAGGTGTTTGTGAAAGAAAGAAGAGGTGAAGAGAAGAGCAAAAGATGGAGAGAGGGAATCCGCTTGTTTATATACAGCAACAATGCAATTAAGGGTTAAATGTACTTCACAGTTCTGTCTCTCTGTTCTCTCTCTTTCTCTACTACTAGCTACTAGCTACTGCTATATACTATACTACTACCACTACCACTACCACCATCACTACCACCACCACCACCTCTCATCCTCTCCCACCTCCCATCCTCCCTCTCTCTCTCCCACCAACACTGTAAACACGAGATCCCTCTCTCTCCCTCTGGACCCTCTCCCATTAAATCTCGCTCTCTCTCTCTCGATCTCTCCACAAAACAAACAATAAAACAATTAATTTCATGATCACTCAATACAGTCACTCAAAAGATCCATAACACGATATCACCACACATAGACTTATCTCTCTAGCTGTCTTTCTACCTCTACTCTACTCTACAATTATAAGTAAGGCATACTTTTAACTTATCGTAATCAATGCAATTTAAACCCACATACAAAATAGTAATAAATTAAAGCAAGAAAAAAAATAATAAACAGTCTTTTAAATTTATATTTTCATAACTTAATCAAATCAATTAATTAAGCTGTTGTAACTTCATTAATTGCCTTAGCTAAATAATCAACATTTTGTTCATAAATACCAGCAATTGAAATTCTACCATTTGATGTTAAATAAACAGATTTTTCTTTAATTAATTTAGAAACTTGTTCTTCACTTAATCCTGTATAACAAAACATACCTTTTTGTTGTAATAAATGATCCCAATTTAATGGATTCTTATAATCTTCCTTTAATTTCTTATATAATAATGCTCTCATATCAACTAATCTATCTGACATAATCTTAACATCTTTTAACCATTGTCCATAAATTTCTTCATTTGATAAAATAATTTCAACTAATTTAGATCCATGAGATGGTGGTGATGAATATAATGGTCTAATAACTTTTTCTAATTGTGATTTAACTCTAATTGATTCTTCTGATCCTGATGTAATAATTGATAATGATCCAACTCTTTCACCATATAATCCCATATTCTTAGCAAATGATTGTGATAATAAGAAATTATCTAATTTACCATTAGCAACTGCTTCATTAAATTTAAATAAAATTGCTAAATCATCAATTGGATTACCTGATCTAAATCCTTGATATGCCATATCTAAAATTGGTAATAATTTCTTTTCTGAAACAACTTGTAAAATTTTATCCCATTGTTCTAATTCTGGATCAACACCAGTTGGATTATGACAACATGCATGTAATAAAACAACTGTACCTGGTGCAGCTTTTGATAAATCATTTAATAATTCAGTTTCATTTAATGAATTAGTTTTAAAATCATAATATGCATATTCTTCAGTTGTTAAACCAGATTTATTTAAAATTGCAATATGATTAGCCCAAGTTGGATTTGGAACTAAAACATTTTTAACATTATGAAAAGTTCTAACAAATTCACCTAAAACTCTTAATGAACCAGTACCTGAAATACCTTGAGCAGTAACAATTCTTTCAGAATCTAATAATTTTTGACCATTTGGATCATTACCATATAAAGTTTTTTTAATTAATTCATTAAATTTTGGTGAACCAACAATTGGAACATATTCTTTATTAACTTCAGTTTTTGATAAAACTTCTTCAGCAGCTTTAACAGATGGTAAAATCCATGGTTTACCATTATTATCTCTATAAGCACCAACACCTAAATTAATTTTATTAGGATTTGTATCAGCATTATATAAAGTTGTTAAACCTAAAATTTTATCAGCTGGAGCTTTTTGAACTGAAGCCCAAACTGAATTTGATCTTTTTGTTAATAAATTAAAAGATAATTTAGTTGAATTAGAAGTAAATCTTAACATAATGTTTTAAATATGGAAATTGGATTATAAAATATAAGAAGAAGAGGAATTGGTTTTAAAGAAAGTGGAAAATGTCAAATGTGGGATTTTGGAAGTATTTATAGTTGAATTGAAAAGTACATGTACGTAGTTAATTATTTAAGATGATTCACTTCAGTTTGCCCGGGAGTTTTTCAATTTTCATTTCTATTGTTGAAAATTGCAGTGCTTGGAGATGATTCACTGGATTGATTCATACGAGTTGTTGGATTATTTACTGTTTACTGGTACGTACGTACGTGTAGCTGGTTTATAAGTTAGACTTGTGTGTAGTTGTACTTGATTGTAGTATACGTAATGCAATTGAGTGATCGAGTGGGTTATTTGTTGGAAAGGAAAGCACCCCAGCTGAAATTAAGAAATTAAGAGTGGTAGCTCCTATTTAATTAACTGTGCTATTCCCCGCTAACTTTGACTCGTTCAACTCACACAACTCACACAACTCACTCAATTCAATTCAACTCAATTCACTCAATTAATTCATTCTGATTAAATTGTTATCCTTAACTCTAATGCTCCCCGGCCAGAGGACATCTTACCTGTTATAAGTTATAACTTCTACAGTCAATAGTCAATTAACCTTGTTTCACCAAAATGAACAAATCTGATTGGATTACATAAGCGAACCATCAACATTGGATAAACGGAGCTTTTAGGGACACACTCGGTTTTGATAGCCACAGCCGTATCTCTGCCACGGAGCTTCATTCCAGTGCACAGAATCTTTCCCGTGTACTTACGCGCAACCTACGGGTTTCCCGTTGGCGGGTTTTATAACTTTTGTTAATACGTACGCGTACGCGTTAATATATGATCACGTGAGTCATATGAGGTTTAATTATAAACACCGAATGCCGAGTTTAGTACGTACGTAACATTAAATTCTATTAAACCAATAATTATACACATTTTTTTAATTCTCCTTATTACATGCAATTAAAGTAAACATTAGAAATAAATAAATAAACAAATTTCAAAAAAAACAATTAAACTAATTAATTTTATTTCAAATAAATTGCATCAATCTTAATTAATCCTTTACCTAAATTTAATTTAACTTTATTTCTATATAAAGCTGGATTTTTTAATTGAATTGGATTACCTTCAAAATAAACTGTTTCTAATTTATCTAATTCACTTAATTGTTCATTTAAATTTTCAAATGAATCAATAAAATTATAAGAACACCAAAAATCAGTTAAATTTTTTAAATGTTTCATATTATCTAATGAAATTAATTGATTTGATGTAATATCTAATGTATTTAAATTTGATGGTAAATTTTCTAATAATTTAATTTTATTATGTGATAAATATAATTCTTCTAAATTAATTAATTGATCTAAATTTTCTAATTTTGAAATATTATTTGATTGAATTGATAAAATTTTTAAATTTTTTAAATTATTTAAATTTTCAAATTTTGTTAATTTATTTTGTCCTAACCATAATTGTTCTAAATTAATTAAATTTAATAAATCATCAGAAATTTTTAAAATTTTATTACCACCTAATTCTAAATTTTTTAAATTAATTAAATTTTTTAAATTTTTAATTTCATTAATTTTATTTGAAACAAAATATAAATCTTCTAATTCAATTAAATTCTCAATATGTTTAATATTTTTAATATTATTAAATGATAAATCTAATATTTTTAAATTTTTAAATGAATTTAAATGTTTTGAAATATGTTTAATTCTATTATCATATAAATCTAATTCAATTAAATTTAATTTATTTGGTATAAATTTTAATTCATTTATTGATTCAATTAAATTATCTCTTAATATTAAATTATTTAAATTAATAAATTTCATTAAATTTAAATCATTTAAATTTCGAATTTTTAAATGAATTAAATCAATTGATTCAATATCATCATTTAAATCTTTTGTTAATTCATAATCACTTGGTAATATATCAGGTGTTGAATCAGGTATTGTTGTCATACCATATTTTTCTTCTAAATTATTAAAATTTTCTTGTTTTTGTGAATTATAATCATTTTTTAATTTATCTTGTTCATCTTCTTCTTCATTATTTATATCATCATCATCATCTGAATGATCTGAATGAGATAATATTTCTTCATTATTTTTTTCTTCTTCTTGTATATTTAGTGATTCAACTTTATCTTTTAATTCTGACATATTTATATATTTAATTGAAATGAATTACTTATAACTAACTTATTTACTTATTGTATTTGCCTTCTCTAAGTTCTCTTGCTAGTATAAGTTCATATTATCTGGTTTACGGGTGTTTCGGGTCTTAGTAATTCGTTCAATGAGGGGAGTTTAAATATTTAAATGGTAATAAATAAAGTAAGAATAAATAAATTGATATAGAAAGTTCATTATCATTGAAAAACAGAAACAGAGACAGAAAGAGAAGTATAAAAGTAAAATAATAAAAATAATAAAAAGATTTATGTACAAATTTGTGGATGTTTAATTTAATTTAATTTAATTATAAGTAATTTCAATTTCATTTAATTCAATTCAATTAAATCAATTAAATCAATTAAATCAACTCAAATTAACGAACTTCTTTATCTAAAGATTCTTGAGTAGGTAAATAGTTCTTTAAAACATATTCAACACATTGACCAACAGATTTAATTTCATTTGCAGTATTATCATCAAAAACAATATCAAATTCTTCTTCTAAAGCAACTAATGCATCATTATAATCTAATGAATCCATACCTAAATCTTTTATGAATTCAGTTGAAGTTGAGATTTCATTAATATTATTCTTAATTTCAAAAGTTTTTAAAACTGAAATTGATCTAGCTAAAACATCTTCTTTTGTTAAATTAGAACCAAAATTTGATTGAAATCTTAATGAATTAAATCTAGTGACTTGAGGTAAAGTAGATCTGAATAGAGCTGGTCTAGCAAATTGTTTCAAAGATAATCTGAACATTATTATAGTTATTTGAATGAGTAGAAGGGTATGAATAAACCAGTTATACCTACTGTTTCCATTCTCATAAAATTCAAAAGGACGTGCGAAATAAAAAAAAACGACGGTTACGAGCACTGGCGCCCAAAAGAGTTTTTGCATTTACAACAGACAAACACAACAACTGAAAGTGTTTCCCTTTTTTTGCCCTTTTTCTCCTTCTGATATCTTGGTTAATAATTTGCTTCAGTTATGTCTGTTAAAAGATCAATTGATGATGGTGATGAATTAATTGTTAATTCAAAACAAAACCTCAAAAAATTTAAAAAATCAAATAAACCACTCGATGAATTAAGTGAAATTGGTCAATTAACTCAAGATGATGTTATCTATTATCAAAAAGAAGCTATATATAGATTATTAAATTTATTTAGATCAAAAAATAAAAGACTTAAAAAAAATTTAAATCTAATTAATACAAATTATAATAATTTACAATCAAAATTTCTAATTTTAAATAATTGGTGGTTTCAAATAATTGAAAATTTTAAAAATTTTGATTATGATAATACAACAATTATAAATGATAATTTGCTAATTAATCTTGATTCTGATGCTGATGACGAGAATTTAAAGAATCTTCGATTAAATCTAATTAAATTAATTCAACCTCTATTATCTTTACCTAAATCTAAAAATAATAATGATGATAAATTAATTAATTTACAAGAATCTTTAACAAATTTAAATTTATTTAAAACTCAATTACAAGATGAAAATAATTTATTAAAAGATAAAATTGAAGAATTAAATCAAGAATTAGATCATTATATTAGTCAAAATGATAGAACTAATTCAATTACTTTAAATAGAATTAGTGAAGTTAAAAATGATAAAGAATCAACTCCACTTGAGAATGGTAATAATTTAAAAAATGGTTCAACAACAACAAACATAACAACAAATTCAACAACAGCAAATCAATCAATAACGATACCTTCAACAGAAAATACAGTTAATATAATCGAAGTTGAAAATTTAAATGTTCAAATTAATGAATTAAAAACTAAAAATTCAGAATTAACAAATCAATTAACTGAAAAATTAAATTTAATTCATAATTTAGAAAATAAAATTTTATCTTTAGAAAATAATTTATCAAATTTAAGTGAAAATGATTTATTAAAATCATCAATTTATCAATCATTAATTAAAAAAAATTCAAATTTAAATTCAGAAATTAATAAATTAAAATTTGAAGAATCAAAAATTAAATCTTCATTTTTACAATTTGAATCAAATCAAACAAAAAATGATTCAATTTTAAAAGAAAAATTAAATAATGAAATTAATTCAAATAATAGTTATATTTCAAAATTAGAAAATGATTTAAATAGAATTAGATCTGATAGAGATGAACTACAATCAAAATTAGCTATATTAAAATCTGAAAAAGGTAAATCTGATTTATGTAATGAATATAAAAATTTAAATTCATTATTAGAAAAAAGAATTGAAGAATTAGAATTAATTATTAATAATCAATTAATTACTCAAGATCAAGATCAAGAACAACATGATTCACCAAAAGATATTGAAACTTTGATGAAACATAATAAATTATTATCATTAGAATTAAAACAATTAGAAGAAGCTTTTAAATCAACAAGAGAAATTGCAAATTCAAAATTATCAAAATATTTAGAATCTGATAATTTAATTAATAAATTAACAGTTGAAAAAAATAAAGCTGATCAAAAATATTTTCAAGCAATGAGATCAAAAGATTCATTAACTTCACAAAATAAAATTTTAAATTCAAATTTAAATAAACAATCTGAATTAATTGAAATTTTAAAAAATAATGAAAAAAATTTAATTAAAAAATTTGAAATTGAAGAAAATTTATTTTCAAAATTAAATGATTTGGAAGTTATTAATAAAAATGATTTAAATTTTCAAATTAATAAAAATAAAGAATTTGAAATTAAATTAAAAAATTTAAATGATTTAAATTTAGAATTACAATCAAAATTATTAAAAAAACAAGATTTAATTACAGATCAATCATCAAAAATTTCAAATTTTGAAATTGATTTATCAACAAATTTAAATAAAATTCAATCATTAGAAAAATTATTAAATAAATATAGATCCTCATCATCAGGAAATAGTAATGGTATTAAATCTGAAGAAGATGATGAAATTAATCAAGCTTTATTAAATATGACAAAATGTTCATTATGTAATAAAAATTTTAAAAATTGTACTTTGAAAAATTGTGGTCATTGTTTTTGTGATGAATGTATTAATGATAGATTAAATTCAAGAATGAGAAAATGTCCAAATTGTAATAAACAATTTTCAAGTTATGATTTACTGACAATTCATTTATGAACTTTTTTATTTTTCTTATTTTTCTTATTTTTCTTATTTTTCAATTCAATTCAATTTAATCTAACTTTTTAACTTTAAACAATATTCAATTTATAAATTTTTTTTTCATATAATTTCATATAAAAAAACAACTTTTTCAAACTTATAACTATTATTTGCTTTTTTTTTTATTTTCCTGTGATTTATCTACTACTCTACTATTTTATTTTATTTTCTTTTGTCTCTTTTTTTTGAAAGTGTTTTATATTTAAAACTACTAATTCATTCATCCATAACTATATTTTTCGCTTGAATTCTGTTTGTTTATATTTAGTGTGTATATTATTACCTTTTTTTACTTACCCTTTCTCATCCTCTTCTTCCTCTTTTAACTCTGTGAGTCTGTGTGTGTTCTTGTTTTTTATTTTTTTTTTTTTTGTTTAAATAAAAATAAAATAAATAAAAAAAAAAATTTATATATTACAAGTTACAACTTTTTTTCTTTAAAGAATAACTAATTTTAATTAATTTAATAGTAAATATAAACAAAAACAAAAAAATGTGATATACAGTTAAAACAAACAAAGCACATGTATAGCAAAAACAATCTGATTGATAATAATGTGTTTAATAATCTTCAGTAATAGTAAGTGTGTTAAAGTTAATTAATTAAGCAAAACAAGTAAAAGTAAATATAAAATGGGATAGAATAACAAAAGAATAAAAAAACAAAAAATGTTTAAAATAATAAAGAATGTTATTGTGATTATAAAACACAGTGTTGCAGAAAGAAAAAATATAATATAAAATAATAATAATAATAATAGATAAATGTTTTTTAAAGTTTTTGTAAAAGATATAAAATAAAAATAAAAATAAAATAAAATAAAATAAAATAAAATAAAATAAAATAAAATAAAATAAAGATATAGTATAAGAGATAGATTAAAAGTTTTTTTTTTTTTAAAGAGAAGTAGTAGTAATTATGATAAGAAAAAAGAAGAAGTAATTTTAATTAATAATAAAATAATGATAACACAAGATTTTTGAAGCTAAATAGGGTCAGCAAAGTGATAATAATAATAAGAAGGGTATGTGAAAAATGTAAAATATCTGAATAGATTTTTTTTTTTGAAAATAATTGTAAATAACATAAATGATGAATCAATAGAATCTCTAAAAAATGAATAAGTAAAAGTAAAAGTAAGTAAAAGAAAAAAAAGTTAGTAATAAATATCATAATTAATAAACAAAACAAACAATATCATAACAACATATAGTAAACAGATAGAAAACAAAAAATATAATAATAAGTAAGTAAAAAAATATGCATAATCAAAAGATATGTGTATAGGAAAAAAGTAAAAAAAGGAGGTAAAAAGATAGAAGCTAAATAAGACACAATATAATTTGATGATGGATGATAATAATGATAAAATGATGATTATAATTTGAATAGCAAATATTAAAAAAGGTTAAATAGCAAAAATTATTGATAATAATAAAAACAAAAAAAGAGGTAAACGATAACTAAAAGTTTAGTAACGTTATAATAATAACAACAAAATCAACTTTTAAATAAAATAATAAACCATCATCAAAAAAATATAATAACAATCAATTAATCAATTAGAAAAAGTTATAATTACTATATGCACCACCATTTGAATTATTAGCATTATTATTGCCATTATTATTATTGTTGTTATTGTTATTGTTTGGATAATAACCATTTGAATTATCTAAATAACCATTTTGACTACCAGTTCTTAAAACATTAAATGAACCAGTAACAGGTGTACTCATACCAGAAGTATTTCCACCATTATTATTACCTCCATAACCATTATTCAAACTACCTAACAGACTTGATTGAGAAACAGGTGAATGATTCATTTGCTGTGATCCAGCCATATAAGAGGGTTGAGGTTGACCATATGATGATTGAGGATTATAATATTGTTGTTGTGATTGCTGTTGGATTTGATAAGGTTGAGAATTAGAATTAGACATAAAAAATGATGTTGATGAAGCAGATTGTGGAGGATCAATATTCATAAATCTTGAACCACCTCCTGTATTGTTATTATTATTCATTAATGGAGTATTATTACCTCCAGTACTATTTTGATTTAAAAAGAAATTAGAACCAGTTGGAGTTGAAGGTAATGAATTTTGTCCATTTGTTGAATTAGTTGAATGATTATTAGCACCAAATTGATTCATAAAAACGGATAATGGAGGGGGTTGTTGAGATAAACTTGATGCAATCTGTGAATTATTCAAATGAGGTGAATTTGATGATTGTGGGAAGTTATTAAATAATGCAGAACTTGGAGTTGGTGATGGTGTATTGATATAGTTATTATTTGGATTTGAAAAACTTGAACGGAAATTAGTTGAAATTGGTGATGGAGCATAACTATTATTTAAATTTGGAGTTAATGGATTATTATTTGAATTATTATTATTATTATTTAATGATAAATTGTTCAGTTGAAATTCCAAATCTTTATCTAAGAAACCTAACATGTCAGCAGTTGATGAAGGGAATTCATTTGCACTATTACCACGTTGTTTATTAATAGATGAAACAGGTGGAACAATTGGTGATGAATTTTGCGGACTATAGAAAATATCAGGATGAGAAGCATGACGTGACATATGAGGAGCTAATGAACGTGGAGGTGGTAACTGCTGACTAATTGGAGCAACAGCTTGTTGTTGCTGTTGTTGTTGTTGTTGGAAGAAATTAGATTGATTTTGGTTATTTTGATTATTTTGTTGATTATTATTTTGTGATGAACGATGATGATGATGATTTGACATATTTGAAGCAGATGAAGAAGTTGATGAGCCATGAGAATTTAAACCATTACTATGATTATTATGATGATGTTGACTATTTGTTGGAGTTGAAGGATTCGAATTATTTGAGCCATTATTCATTAATAATTGTTGTTGAAATTGAAAAGTATTATTCATTGGTTGTTCCATAACTCTACAATTGTTAATTATAACATTTGAGACATCACCTTTATAACTTGGAATTTTTCTAAATGTACACATTTTAAATTCAATTCTTGAAGATTTTGATGGTAATGTTGTTAAATCTTTAAATGTACATTTTTCAATTAAAATTTCTTCACTTGGTGGTAAATTAAAATCTGAATCAAATAATGAATGTTCCAGGTATAACTTCTTTAAATTTGGTAAATTAATAAAATTATAATCTAAAATAAAATCATTTAAACTTAATAATTTTAATGATGAAGGGAAATTAATTGCTGAAAAAATTAATGGTTTACCAATTTTATAATTATATCTTGAAATACCTTTTAATTTCAAATTTTCTAAATTATTTGTTAAAATTTGATTAATTAACATTGAGATTTTTAAGATATCATCTCTTGAAATTGAATATAATTCAGGACCAGAACCACCAGTATCATAAGAAATATCAATACATAAATCAATAATTGAATTTGGTAAAGGTTTTGCAATTTTTCTTAAAATATTTAATCTAATTGAAAAATTTTGAATTAAATTTTTAATATTATGAATTGTAATTGATAATTTTTTTAAATTTGGTGGCCATTGAATTGTTTCTTCAGGTTTTGGTTCATCTTTTTCTTCATCAGGTTTATAATAAGTAAAATGAATTTTTAATTCTTGTAAATTTAAGCATTCACTTAAATCAAAACCATCATTTTCTAAAATAACATAACTAATTTTTGAATGAGTTAAATTTGGAAATAATTTTAATTTAATTAAATCTTTTGAATCTAAATAAGTATGAAAAATATTTAAAACTTTTAAATTATTAATTAATTGAGAAACTTGAAATCCAATAATAAAATCTTTTTGAAATTTAATATCACAATTTTTTCTTAATTCCCAATTATCAAAGAAAACATCTAAAGATTTACAATCTTTTAAATCATTAATAAAATTTAAATTATCAATATTAACTAATTTCATAACATCAATTGAATTTTTAACAGGTAAATTTTTAAAGATACCTCTATTAACACCGAATTTCAGGTATTTTAAATTAGTACCATAATCATCAATTAAATCATTAAATGGTCTTAATTTTGATTCATTTTCTAAAGATAAATGTAATAATTCAATTTTTGGCAGTAAAGGTTTAATAATTGCAATATCAATTGGTTGTTGTTCATTTTTAAACAAGATTTTAACAACAACCAGGTTACCATCATTTAAATTTAATCTTTTAAATTCTTTATAAGGTAAATGAAAATCATGTTCTTTTTTCATTTCTTGAATTGTAAATTCTTTAAAAGATTTAACAATGAATAAATCATGTCTAATTTGTTTAACTAAGATTTCAACTGGATTTAAATAATTTAAAGAATAAAAACCATATAATTTAATATTTGAAGTAATATCAAAAATTGATAAAAATTTTGAAAAATTTAAAATATTAACTAATCTAATAATAAAAGCAGTTAAAGAATCAAAACCATAAATTAATTTAACTTTTTCACATAACATAATTTTTGATTGAGGATCTAAATTAACACATAAATTATCGAATTCAGTTGGAGTTAAAGTTGAATCAACATCAAACAGTTTTAATTGAATATCATTATATTCAGTAAAAATGATACCTTTTTGTTCTTTAATTTGAGAAATTAATAATTGAGCATCAGTTTCTTGTTGTAATTGTTGTTGATTACCTGTGACAGGTGG
>JAJLSG010000304.1:0-52666 GCA_030567495.1 Ambrosiozyma neoplatypodis | reverse complement strand
CCATCGGTACCAGTAGAAGTAATAGTAATATCAGAAGTTGAAAAAGTTGTAAATGGGACATCACAACTGTAAGAAATAACGGATGAGGATGTTGAAGAAGAAGAGAAGGAGGAGGATGATGATGATGATGTAACAGAACTAGAAGAGACGGGACAAGCAGAAGAAGTAACTAAAGTGACAACTGAGGAAGAGACGGTTGGGACTAATGAACCATCAGTATCAGTTGAAGTGGAGGTAATTTTTGTTGTAAAGTATGTGGTGAATGGAACATCGCAACCATAAGTAGTTGAAGAAATAATAGAGCTTGAGGATGATGAAGAGCTTGAAGATGATGAAGAGCTTGAACTTGAACTTGAGCTTGAAATAGAACTAGAGGAAGAGGTTGTTGATGATGAGCTTGTAGTAGAACTGGTAGTAGAGCTTGTAGTAGAGCTAGTAGTGGAGCTTGTAGTAGAGCTAATAGTGGAGCTTGTAGTAGAGCTAGTAGTGGAACTAGATGAAGAGCTAGTAGTGGAACTAGATGAAGAGCTAGTAGTAGAAGTAGATGAAGAGCTAGTAGTGGAACTATATGAAAAGCTAGTAGTAGAAGTAGATGAAGAGCTAGTAGTGGAAGTAGAAGAAGAGCTAGTAGTGGAAGTAGTGGTAGAGCTACTTGAAGTTGAACTAGAAGAAGAACTGGTTGATGTTGATGAAGAGCTTGAACTGGTTGATGTTGATGAAGAGCTTGAACTGGTTGATGTTGATGAAGAGCTAGAGCTGGTTGAAGTGGAGGTAGAAGAAGATGATGATGATGATGTAGTTGAACTTGAAGTAGTAGTAGAAGTAGATGAGATTGTACTTGAAGAAGTTGGACAAATCTTTGTAGTCAAATAAGTAGTTAATGAAGTATAAGTAGAAGTTGTAGCAGAACCATCACTATCAGTTGTTTCAGTTGAAAGAGTTAAAGTACTTGTGACAGAATAAGGTGAGTTACAAGGTCTGGTCTTTGTAATAACAACAGTTGAATCAGTAGTAGTGGTTGATTGAGCAGTAGTGGTACTAGAAACAGTTGTAACAGAACCGATAATATCACAATAAGTAATAACATAAGTTGGAACACCATTTGCATCAGTATAAGAAGAAGTAGAAACTTGTTCCCATGTTGGAGTACCGCTAATTGTAACTAATGTTGGAATATAATCAACTTCAGCATAATCAGTTGAAGTAGTTTCAGCATTAACAATTGTAGTTAATTTCAAATAAACAGTTGATGCAGAACAAACTCTTAGATGACAAATTGATCTAACTGATGTTGAATATTCATCTTCAACATCATCAGCAAATGTGAAAGAAAGAAATAAAGTAATGAATGTAATGAAATTAAAGAAACCAAAATTCATTTTGATATGGAATATAATATGTATAAAATTTAACGAAAGTGAGATGAATTGATAGATGGTTTATGATTAATCAATAAATCAAATGGAGAAATTGATATTGGTTTAACTTAAGTAAGAAAATTGGGGGATACTTGACCTATTATAAATAAAATAAATTTCATTTTTTATGTTTCACTCAAACAAGGGATGTGGCATTAAAAGCAATTGAATGTTTATATTTTTCAAATATAGAAGTAATTTTTTTAACTCTGATACGTATCAGCTGGTTTTAAGAAAATAAACATAAAGTGTTGAAGTAGGAGTAAGAAAAATGGTCCTTAGACGTCCCAATTCGGAAGCATTTTCAAAGAGCGAAGCTATTTTCATCGTTGCATTCTGCATTATTTCTCCGTACCGTTAATATGTTTGGCTTCTATAATAACATCATATGCAAGCAACTATTAAATTAGTTATTTATTATATTAATATTATATATAGATGTACTGTATACTTCAAGTTTGTTTCAAATGTTCTTTTATGGACGATCAATTATGCATAGAACAACAGCTGAAAGGTTATATATGTGTAGAAAAAACTAGTTTTAATAAAAGGAGATAAAAACATATATAAATTTACAAATTAGGATGTCTAAGGATCCATTTGTTAATTAATATTAATTAGATATATTTGAATCATGTAAAGCCAATTGAAAAATTGCTGTTCTGGCCCTTTCTTTAATATCCTGAATGTTGCATATATTGCTAATATTTTTTAAAACATCATCAAATCCTAAATCAATTAATTTAAGAGCTCTATTTTTAGGTTTTGAGTAATTTTCAAAATCAATTGGATTAATATCAATATTTGAATCAATATCCATTTCATCATTTATAATATCAGGTTTAAATGAAATATCATTACCGGTAGTTTCTTCTTTCCAAGTTAAATTAATAACAACCCAAATGATACTTGATTTAATTTTCCATTGTAAATCATCTTCTTTACCAGATGAATTAGGAGTTATTTTAATTCTTAATAAATCAAGTAATTTTAAAAGTAAGTTTTGATTACACGTTAATAATATTTTATTATCTAATGTTGAAGCAGCAAAATGAGCAACAATAAAACAAACGGCTTCAATCATTGAAGTAGTTTTTGCCTCATTTAAAAGTCTTAATAAAAATGTAAAAAATGTAGTTTCTTTCAAACCTTGTTCTCTTGCATAAATTGAATATGAAGTCCAAATCTTAGTTGAACATGAACATGTAGCAACTGAAAAATTTCTTAAAATATTTATACTTTGTTCTTGAATTTTAGGATCAGGGTAATCACATAAAGAAAAGCATTTATCTAATGAAATAGCCTCTAAGAACAGTTTATTTAATTGCTTATTAACTTCTTTATAAATTGAATTTCTAATAACTAATAAAGCATTACATCTTAAAATATCATAAGGTGAATGATCAATAATATTCTCCAAAATTGAAACTAAATCTTTATTAGCCAAATCTTTTTTTAATGCAGAAAATTCAATAACTGAATTTGCAATTATACCTAAAACAATTGATTTTAATAAAATTTCTTGATTTTTCAATTCATCAGGTAAATTTTGATAAGGGATTTTAATTGCATTAATTAAATAATCAGATAATTTCAAATCCAATAAAAACGTTCTCATTAAACTAGCTGATCTTGAAAGTGATCTTAATAAATAGCATGATGATAAAGTAATTCCAGTTGATAATTTTAAAATTAATAATTCATTCGATGTTAATGTTGATTTTGAACTTAAAGTTTCATGAATTGCAATATGTCTTGATAATGAATCAATAATAATTGTAGATACATCATATTCAACTATATATTCTCTATAATTTTCCTCTTCAGCTCCAATACAAGCTAAAACCAGTAAAGCATCTGAAATTCTATATAATGATTTTTCATCCAAGAATTTTTGATCTGAACTATAATTTGATGTTATAATATAACAGATTTTATCTAAAAAATTAGTCTCAACTAAATATTGATCAACTTTAGTACATTCTTTTGAAATCAAAGATAATAAATAAATTGGAGACATTTCTCTTGAAGTTTTATAATAAGAATTAAAATCAATTATTATATTTGATATATTATCATTTTTATCATTTTCAGTTCTATTAATTAAACTAACTAAAGATGGAACAATTTTACAAAAATTAATTTCTCTGATTTCATCATCTAAAAAATGGATTGTATATTGTGTTAAAACATTAGCAGCAGCTAAATTAAGATTTGGATCATAAGCATTTAATAAAGATGTAACTGTATAATATAATGGTATTGGCAAATTTAAACAAATAATTCCAGTTTCATCATTTATAATACTTAATAAATAAGAAACAGAAAATAATAAGGGGCAAAGTTCACTTGAAAATGTTGATAAAGTTGAATCAGTTGGAGGTTGAGGTATCATTTCTGAATTTAAACAAGATTTAAGACTAGATAAATCTGATTCAGTATTATTTAATTGTAGAACAGTTTTGAAAATTGGAGAAATAATATGAGATAATCTTTTCATTAAACCCTTATATAATCTAGAAATTGTATAATTACCAGGTTTGATAAATGGAATTAATAAATAAATATTATTTAATAAAGCTGAAGAAGTGCTTTTATTGAATAGAGCTTTATTGAAAACAGGAATTAAAGATGTACCATTTGTATAATCATTTAAATCTATACTAAAAACAGAAGCAGTTGATAATAAATTAATAATTGATCTTAAATTAATTTCAGCTAATATATTAAATTGTTTCAATAAACTTTGAATAAGGACATCAATTATACCATTTTCAATTAAGTAAGTTGAGAATTCTTTGGAAAGACTGAATAGTTGTATAATAGTTGCCGTATTCTTAAGTAATAAAGGATTTGATTCATTTAATAAAACTGATTTAAAGATATCTAATTGACCAGCAATACGTTCTCTTTCTTTATCATTTCCTAAGATTGAAGTTTTAACTGACTCTATATGACAAATCTTCTCTTCAAGCTGGAGTGAATTGAAGGTATCCAAGTGTGACATTGTAGGTAATTGGGCAGTTTAACTGTGTAATTGCTAACAAGAACCCACTTGTACTAGTACTTGTTATCTATTTCCCTTTCAATTGATTTGCCCCGTTAACAGCTGTCATTTGCAGTGCGTGCCAACATCGATTTTTTCATTTGAATTACTCTTACTGTAGTTCTTTTGAGTACTTTTATCATCAATAACTAAATAGGATATCAAAGTATCACATTTCCAGTTGGTCCTTTTTCTTAATTTGTTGTTTCATTTCTCTAATATCCGAAAAAAAATATGCCTAGAGATCCATTAATTGGTATTGTTGGTAAACCATCAAGTGGTAAATCAACTACTTTAAATTCATTAACTGATGCTAATGCTAAAATAGGTGCTTTTCCTTTCACAACAATTGATCCAAATAGAGCAACAGGTTATTTACAAGTTGATTGTGCTTGTGCTAGATTTAATAAATCAGATTTATGTAAACCAAATTATGGTTGGTGTTCAAATGGTAAAAGACATGTTCCAATTGAATTATTAGATGTTGCAGGTTTAATTCCAGGTGCTTCACAAGGTCTTGGATTAGGTAATAAATTTTTAGATGATTTAAGACAAGCTGATGCATTAATTCATGTTGTTGATGTCTCTGGTACAACTGATTCAAATGGTAAAGCAACAAGAGGTTATGATCCATTACAAGATATTGAATGGTTACAAGATGAAATTAGATTATGGATTGAAGGAAATTTACAAAAAAGATGGGGTTCAATTGTTAGAAGGCATACAGCAACAAAATCTTCAATTGTTGAAACTTTAAGAGCTCAATTTGGTGGTTATGGTGCTTCATTAAATTTAATTTCAAAAGCAGTTGCATCAATACCCAACTTACCTCCATTAGAAGAATGGGATAATGAATGGATTACAAAAGTTGTTAAAGCTTTTATGAATTTTAAATTCCCAACTGTTTTAGCATTAAATAAAATTGATCATCCTGATGCTGATAAAAATGTTTCAAAAATTTTATTAAAATATCCAAATACAAGAGCTGTTTTAACAAGTGCAATTACAGAAATTTTTTTAAGAAGATTATCAAAACAAAATTATATAAAATATGAAGAAGGTACAGAATTTATAGATACATTTGAAGATTTAGGTGATGAAAGTAATTTGAAACCATTAGATGAAAAATTATTACAAAGAGTTGAAAATATTAGAGATTTAGTTTTGTTTAGATTTGGTTCAACTGGTGTTGTTCAAGTTTTACAAGAAGCTGCAAATGTTTTAAATTTAGTTCCAATTTTTACAGTTAGAAATATTCAAACTTTTGCAGGTAATTCAGGTAATAATGTTTTTAGAGATTGTACTTTAATTAAAAGAGGTACAACTGTTGCAGCTGTTGCTAGAATTATTATTGGTGAAATTACTATTGCAGCTGTTGAAGGTGTTAATGGTAAAAGAGTTTCAATGGAAGATACTGTTGATATTGGTAAAAATGATATATTATCATTTAAAATTGCACCTGGAGGATTTAATACAAAAGATTCTGTTTAGTTGTTTTCTTTTTGTTTATATCTTGTATACTTTTTTGTTTTTGTTTCTTATAAATTGCATTAATTGATTACATTAGATTTTGGTTTACCAAATGTATTAAATTGAATAAGGGGGTAAAGTGAAATTAAAAAAATAAAAGAAGTAAATGTAGTTGAATTGTGAAGAAAAGCATCTTCATACATTTGTAAAACTAAATCAATTGTGGATGAAAACACATTACAGAAACATGTTACATGAATAAAGATATAGAAAATAAATCGAAATAAAATTATTTGTGATTAGAATAATCTTAAAAACAAACTGTGTTAACAACTATTAAAACTTGTTTTGCATAAATATAATATACATGTAAGTTCTAATATATATTAATTCCTGAAGGATTCCTCTAATTAGAAATTTAGAATATCTTGAAACAGTAATACATGTAAATGAATAATAATATGGGAGCTCTGCTATGAAATCAATACAAAAATATTGTATTTATGCATTTAAAACCTGATTATTCATAGTTTTTTAAATATTCAAGTTGGAATAGTATAGTTTCAATCATTCTCTATCCAGTGTAATGGTTATAAGTATAATATTCTGATCGATGGCCCCAAAAACCACCATTAAAGACAAAATTCCTGAGAGTGGTACTTTTACCACCTAAAAAACCATGCATTTTTTCTGATATAAAATTCCGATATAGTGTAACGGCTATCATGGTCCGCTTTCACCGGGCAGACCCGGGTTCGACTCCCGGTATCGGAACATTTATTTTTTCAATCTCCTAAAACCACGCCGCACTTCCCCTCTCGCCGCACACCTTCCCTTTTCGGCCAAACGTAAACAAAAATCGCTTCAACTTTTTGAAATCTCAAGAAAAAAGGGAAAAACAAATCAAAACAAAACAAATCAACAACACTTTTCTTCCCTCCTATCACCATATTAAACACCACATTCACTTATTTCATCACTCTCTTTTCTTCTCAATTGATACCCTTAAATTGAAATTAATTTCACTGAAAAGAAAAAAAACGTTTTCCCTGTTTGTTGTTCAGTTTGTTTTGTGTTTGTTTTGAATTTATCATTAGTTATATTCATTGTGTGTTTTTTCCCCATATATCTTCATTTTATCTCAATCAATATATTGATTAATTAATTAACAAAAATGAAGTTAATTAATATAATATGTACAAATGAATTTCAAGATGATTTAAATTTAATAACCAGTTCAATTTCAAAATCAAAAAAGATTGTTACATTAACTGGAGCTGGTATAAGTTGTAATGCAGGTATACCTGATTTTAGATCATCTACTGGTTTATACAAGTTTGAAACATCATCATCACAAATTAAAGGTAAAGATTTATTTGATATTTCATTATTTAGAAATGATGAAACAATTGAAATATTTTGTAAATTTATGGAAGATTTATATTCAAAATCAGTTAATTCAATACCAACTAAAACTCATAATTTTATTAAGAATTTAAAGAATCATAAAAAATTAATTAAATGTTATACACAAAATATTGATGGATTAGAAAGAAAATGTAATTTAATTACTTGTACTGATACAACAAATTCATCATTAAGATGGAAAGATTTAGATGTTGTTCAATTACATGGAGATTTAATGAAATTATGTTGTACATTATGTTTTAAAAAATTCAATTGGGATAATGATAAAAAATTCTTATTAAAAAATGGTATATTACCAGAATGTCCAAATTGTTTAAAAAAATTTAGAGAAAGAGAATTAAATGGTAAAAGAATTGGTGGTGCTATAATTGGTAATTTAAGACCAAATATTGTTTTATATGGTGAAAATCATCCATTTTCTGAATTATTAGCAAAAGGTTTAGTTTCTGATTTAAATAAAAATCCAAATATTTTATTAATTTTTGGTACATCATTAAAAGTTCATGGAGTTAAAAAATTAGTTAAAAATTTATCAAAAAAAATTCATGAAAAAGAAGATGGGTTAGTTATATTTATAAATAAATTACCAATTAGTTTAAGTAATTGGGAGAATATAATTGATTATCAAATTTTATGTGATTGTGATAAATTTATTGATTATTTAAATTTAAAAATTCCAAATTTATTTGAAAATAATGATAATTTAGTTGGTGAAACTTCATATTATTTTACACCACCAAATACTCCACAAAAAAATATTATTATTAATACTAATAATATATTACCATTATCAAATGAAGAACCTCAATTTAATATTTTAAATGATTTATATAAACAACCAATTAATAATGATATTATTATTTATGATGATGATATTCAAGAAATTGCTTCACCTATGTTTACACCAATTAAAAGAAGAGTTAAACCAATTAAAATGATAAAAAAATCTAAAGTTAAATCATCTAAAAAATTAATTAAGAAGATAAAGGGTGATGCAGATAATGAAAGTAAAGTTATTAAATCAATCAACAACTCTAAATCTATTGATATTACAAAAGATCCAAATGATTTTAAAGATTCCAAAGATTCTAAAGATTCTAAAGATTCCAAAGACTCAAAAGTTTTGAGAGATTCTAAAATTACTAAGTCATCTAAGTCATCTAAGTCTACAAAACCAAAGGTTATTAAATCAAAGGAAAAAGTTATCAAATCAGCTACTAAGCCATCCACTAAATCATCAAATAAATTATCCACCAAATCATCTACTAAATTAATTAAATCTAAATCTAAATCTGAATCTAAAGATACCAAATCAATTAAATCTAAACCTAAAGATACCAAATCAATTAAATCAAAACCTAAAGATACCCAATCGAAATCAAAATCAAAATCAAACTCCAAAACCATCAAATCAACAACTAAGAAAATCAAAAAAATAACACCATCACCAACAAAAAGAAGCCCACTAGGTGAATTATCAAACAAAATTATTAATAATTCAAGACAATTACGAAAACATGATATAATTGAAATAACAGATCAAACGAATGAAAATAATGTTTCAAGTAATTTAACGAATATTAAAAAAAGATCAATTGAAATAATTAATTTAGATTATGATGATAATGAATCAGATAACAATAAAAAAAGAAGAAGTGGTGTTAATTATCATATAAATTATAAAGTTTGAAAGTGATTTTTTTTTTATTATTAATTTTAATTTTGGTTGGTGTTTTGTTTTGTTTTGTTTTATTTTATTTTTTTACTATATAAATTATTAAATTGTTTTTGTTTTGTTTTTTTGCATTGCTTGTTCGTTTCTGTTTTTGAATTATATACTTTTTATTTATATATTTGATAAATTGATTCATGTTGTTCATCATCATCATTTTAAAAGGTTAAAAGTAAAAGTAAATATTGCACAGCCTGAAAATCAACTTAAAAAAAAAAAATTAAAATCAATTCATCTAGAAACTACTTCAACTTATATACTTTCATATAATAAACAAAACACCTAAATAATCAAAAAAGAATAATGTCTAACAATGATAACGATACCATAATAGATACATCGACAAACAAAGGCCAACAAGAATTAAAATCAATCTATCAATTAAACTTAATCCATTCAATACCAACAATAAACAACACAAATTTAATAAATTCATTAGAATTTAAATATGTTGCAAATTTTCAAAATTCAATCAAGATGAATAATTTAATATTGAATAATGATTATAAAACTGATTTTATAAATTCAATTAATGAATTGAAAAAAAAACCCAAAGGTAGTAGTAGTAATGATAATAATGTTGAAATTATTGAAAATGTTAATAATAATGGGGATGGAGATTGTAATGGATTGAAGTTTTGTAAAGTTTGTTATAATTTGTTGATTCCTGGTGTTAGTTTAAAGATTAGAGTTATGTATCCTAAGAAGAAGAATCAAAGAAAGAAAAAGGAAAAGGAAAAGGAAAAAAAATCAAATGGTAATAATGAAAGGTATTTGAATTATGAGTGTTTGAAATGTGGTACTAATTACAAGTATTTGAATTTATTAGTTAAGAAAGGATGTAATCCAAAACCAATAGATAAAAAAGAAGGTTCGATATTTGAAATGAATTTGAATTTTAAAAATAATGATAATAAAGTTGTTGTTAATAATAATAATAATAATAAAATATCAAAGAAAAGATCAAAGAAAAGAAAACAAATGAATAGTTTGAGTAATTTATTGACTAATAAGAAGAAGAAAGAGGATGATAATAAGAAGAAGAATGATTTGGATTTGTTTGATTTTATGTCATGATTAATTGTTGATTTTGAAACAAGTTTAATCTAGTATAGGTTTTTATTGTTAAGAGAGTTTGATTTTGATTCTAATAAATCAAATAAATATCAAGAAAATAACCAACATCATCAAAGATATCAATTATCTGGAACTAAGGTTGTTCTGAATTTATTTATTTCATACAAAGCTATATCAATTAAATTGATCGTTAGTTAATCAAATAAATATTCTTCTTTCCCAACCAAATAACATACTTTCCTTATTGAAATGATTTCATTAATACAATGTACCCAACCCGGGCACAATCAATCAATCAATTAATCAATTAATCAATCAATCGATCAACTTATATAACTTTTCTACATATATATGCATGCACGTACAATTTATAAGTACTTAACACAAATTAACTAAATATATATATCCCACTTTTTTGATATAATGAAAAGTTGAACGTTCTTTCCAAACATAACACTTGGATGATCATCATTAATAATTCAAAAACCAACCGTGGAGTCATATTACTCATATTACTGATTCAAACACTGAAAACAAACTAGCTGGTAAAATACTTTATATAGGTTATGTTATCGATTACGTAAATTCAAAGGAATACGTACGTTATACAAGTAATACAACCCTAAATGCATTAATCCGTACGTTTTAAGTTCAATTATAAGTTGAATGTTCAACGTATACACACAATTTACTAACTAACCCCACATAAAAGAACACTTCAGCTATATAGAGCTTCTAGATAGATTGATAAGATTAATAAGATTAATAATCAAGATTATAAGTGGATGGTGAATATGGATTAAATTTATTCATTGGGTGGGTGACCCGGTGGTGTAGTTTCAAAGAAGTTTTATCTGATTTTTTCTCTCTTTCTTTCTGTACGTACGTACGTAAATTTACGTTGAAACGTGTAGTTTTTTTGATATATCCTTTTTATAATTAATAGAAAATTATCTATTGTAAAGGTCAGTGATCACACGAGCAATAATATATGATACGATAATTGTGAATTAATTGTGATATTGAAGAAATAAGGATAAGAATGTAAAAAAGGGATCATTTTCGAATTTATAGAAATCTATATATATAAATCTGATCGATACTATTTCAATTTTAAGCCTATATTTTTTAGTTTTTATATGTTTAATTTAATTTCTACGCCAATAAGTCCAGCTAGGTGATGATATCGATGATTATAACTTATACTATAGCTGTTATAGCCTTAAATTAATTGAATACATGACCATGCATATAATCAAGCTGTACATACAATCAATTTTGAAAATAAACAATTAATATGTTAACTTATAAAACTGTCTAACAAAATAAAATAATTTCAATTCTTATCTTAATTTATAGGATTTCAAAATAATTCACAGCTAGCTAGCTGGATCGATCGAGTTGAAAAAAGGAATCTTAAAATTAAGCGCTAACAAAAGACAAATTTAGAATTCCTCCCTTTTTTTTGCTTTTACTTACCGTTAATTAATAAAATACTGTTATAAATATATAACGTTATATAGGAGCCTAATTTAAATATAAATGAATTGAATTCCTTGATATTGGATTTCAACAATTAAACAATTAAATGAATGATCATGGATGGGATGAATTGTAATTGTAATATAAGCTAGGGATTGTAATTTGTAATATCCCTTAATTCACATTACGTAATATCTTGATTAACGAACGAGAAATTAATCGCCTAGAAAAATTAAAATTAACCGTTTATTTACAACTAAGTGGATATATATATGTTTGTTTTGATTTGATTTGATATTGACTAGCTAGTTGAATATAACTTTTCATCCCTTCAACAGTTGAACAATTAATTTACTGGATATCGATCAGTACGTACGTGTCTATATATGATTGAAATTATGAAATTATGGTGTATTGCATTATCAACACGTATACTCTAAATCAATTTAATCCATCGATCCAAATTTATATCCAATCAATTAAAGAAAGAAATATAAACATGCCGTATACCGAGATATATAAAGAATCATATTTGATTCAATTTTGAATCAGACAAGCCGCTTTAACTTACTCCAGATTAATAAAAGCTTATAAGTATACTATAGTTAAGTTATATAATTGAGCTCGTGATGATCATAATTTATAATTTATAACGAAGAGATGATGATGATGAACAGCTACATGTAGACATGTAGATGATGTAGTACGTTGTTCAAAGGGATAAGTTATAAAAATTTTCAAGTAGCTGGGATAGAGTTTAGTTGTTAAACTTGTTATCATATGAGAGCATAGCCATCTCAAGGATCTGAAAGGGGCAATTATGTTTAGAGCAATATATATGCCAACGGATTGTCGGAATATGAGAAATATAATGAGAGCGTTGTGATTTGGTCGCTTAATTGACTAACTTTAACTGTACATACTCTAACCACGTATACTCTCTCTCTCTCTATATACAGCTCTCTCTAATAAGAGTCTCCCTATTAAACTGTCTAACAGCTCCACCCCCTACACAGGGTGCGCTCCATTGTAGTGAATCATCCGTATACATGTATGAATATTTAATATCGCGGTCCTGCTGCCGGCCCCTTCCGCTCTGCCACGTCCCTCTCTCTTTAATTCTCTCTACCGCGCCCTCCCTTCCACTTCCTTGAAGTTCCTTCCACCCCATGGAGATTTCACAATTTGTTAAATAAAACTTGTTTTCCTGTTTTTCTAATCTTTAATTTGGCTCTAACTCACTTCCAGCTTCCACTCTTTTCAGTTCAATCAATCAAATCGACTTTCTTACCACTCTCTCTTCTTCATTGCTTTATCCTCCCTAATTAATTCACTTTAATTCACTTTAAATATCTAATAAAAAAATTAAAAAAATTAAAAAAATTTTGCATCCATCCATCAACTTAACTTAACTTAACTTCAACTTCACTCGATCAACTTAATTTACTTAATTTACTTAATTTCAAACTATCTAATCCTACTATTACTCCATCTCCCCTCTATTTATAATGACTTCTCCTAATGGTATGTTCTGTTTTAGATTACTATATCTTTCTATTTGATACTTGATACGTCCAATTCAATCTCAATTTCAGCTGCTTTTTTTTAAGCGAATTTTTGAGTACATATCAAATTTTTTTTTCATTCACTGGCCACTGGCCATATGCATGTATACTAACAAACTAACAATTATCAATTTCCTATAGATTCTACTAAAATACCCATTAATAATAATAATAACAATATTGTTATGAATGATAATAATTCAACTTTTAAAATTAAAACTTCAAAAAAATGGGTGTTACCTCCAAGACCAAAACCTGGTAGAAAACCTTCATCAATTCAATCCCCCAAAAAAAATAAAAAAATAATTGAAAATAATAATAATCATAATCATATTACCCATAATAACAATAATAATTCAATAGATGATTCAATTCTTAAAAATCCAATTAAACAAGAAATTTTAAAAATTAATGAAGAAAATTATTATTTAAAATTACAAGTTATTAAATTAGTTTCTGATTTAAAAAATTTAAAATCTGAAATTTCAAAACAACAATCATTTATTAAAAAACCAACTTCACCAATTGATTTATTAACAGAAAATAATAATAATAATAATAATAATATACCCACATCAATAAATAAAAAAAGATCTCATGATGAAGATATTAATGATTTAATAGTATCTTTATTAGATTTATCACATACAACTCCAACTCCAATTACAAATCATGATAAATTTAAACCAATTCCATTAAATATATCAAATTCAATTGAAACAGTAGATGATGATTTTTTAAATTTAAGTGAAGATAATGATAATTCATCTGAAATTGGTACACCAAATACAATGTTATCATTAATTAAAACTAATGAAACAATTGATTCATTATCTGGTTCAACTTTAGTTAGTAATAATTCACCAAAATTTAAATTATTAGATTTAAATAATAATTTAATTCAAGATAATGATGAATTTTCAATATTTAATAATTATTCACATACTAAAAGTGTTTTTAAAAATGATAATTTAAATACTAATAATTCAAATTTAAATGATGAATTTTTAATTAATGATGATTTATATCATTCTGATTATTATGAATTTAATGGTTTAAATGATGTTGATATGGAATTTGATAATTTTATTACAGGCAATTAAATTAATTTAACTAATTACCATTGCATTTTACATTTAGATTATTCATTTTACTTATTATTCTTATGATTATACGTGTCTTTTAGTTTTAACTATTTTTTTTTTTATTTTTTTATTCTTTATTTATTTATTTCTTTATTATTATGATATTACTTTCATTAATTAATTAATTAATTATATATACATTCATTTATTATTTTTTGTTTTCATTTCTGCTTTTTATTCTTTTAGTTTATTTTATTTATTAGTATATGTTTTATTGTTTTGTTTTATTTTGTTTTTTTATATAAATTATTATTAAAAAAATTAAATTGCATTGATTTTTTTTATTTTATTTATATCTTATATCTTATTATTTTATTTTATGTTTTTATGTTATTTTTGTTATTAGTTTAATATATTTGGGTTTTAATAATTACAATTACAGTATAAACAATAAAGTAAACACAGCGCGTGATTAACTAGTAAAATTTGATGTAAACAAACAAACTCAATTCATTCAAATTCCTTCTTTCCACCAGATTCCACAACACAAACAACTCTCTCTTCTTAATATGTTCAAACAACCAAATGAAATACATATCAAGCAAGCTGAACAACCAAATTCCAATAATACTGAAATCAATCTATTTCATATCAACAAGAATAAGAACGAAAAATTCAATTTCAATTACAAGATCAAATTCAACTTTAACAACAACAACAACCAGAAAGAGGAAATTAACTGGGTATAATTTGTTTGTGAAGTATAGTTTTGGGTATTCTAGAGTCAGTGGGATAAGGTTATCTTTGACTGATCTTGGAAAGATTTGGAAAGATGGTGAATCTGGTGGAGTTAATGGTGAATTTGAAGAAGTTTATAAATTAAGAAAGAAGTATTTTGGTTTTAATACAACAAATATATCAAATCTATCAAATATATCAAATAATTTAGATATAATAAAAACAAATAAGAAGAATAAGTCAGTTTCAGGTTATAATTTATATACAAAATCTAAATATAAATCAATTAAATATTCTAAACCAACATTTAAAAAAATAGCTAATTTATGGAAAAATGAATCATTAAGAATTAAATCATATTATAATGAATTAGCAAAACAACAAAAACAGTTGAATTTGAATTTGAATTTGAATAAAAGACCTGCTAATCCATATATGATTTATTTAAAAGATATGAAACTTAGTGGTGGTAATGGTGGGGTAATTGTTAGAGAAATTCAATTGAATTGGAAGAATGAAGATGATAGAGTTAAAGAATTTTATTATTTCAAGTATTTGATGTTGTATGATTTATATAAGGTTAATAGAATTAATGATGATGAATTAAAGAAATCAAAAAAATCAAAAAAATCAAAAAAATTAAAAAAATTGAATGATAATATGAAATTATTAAAAAGACCAACAAATCCATTTGTTTTATATATTCAAGATATGAAATTTATTCATCAAGATAATTATAATTTTAAAAAATTTCAATTGAATTGGAAAAATGATATTGATGATAATGGTAAAACAATTAAAAAAAATTATTATTTGAAATATTCAAAATTATATGAATTGTATAAATTTGAATTAAATAAATTGAATAATAGCAATGATTTTGGTTCTGATGATGTTGTTAATGAATCTATTAAAGTTTCTGATTCTGAAATTGTTGAAGCCAAATCTAATATCAATGCTATCGAGTTTAATTCTACGATTACTAAGTCTAATTCCAATGTTAGAAAATGTGAATCTACTGAAATTAAAAATATCAAGAGTGAAGCTTTAAATATTACAAATGATAAATCTGAATCAAATAATAATCATACTGAGATTTCATTAATTCAATCTGAAATCATTCCTAATACTACTACTATTACTAAACTTATAAAATCTAACAATGATCAATTGAATAATAATAATGAGTTAGGATTGATTTTAAAATCTGAAAATTATCTAATTCCAATTATTAATTCATCATCATCATTATCATTATCATCAATTAAACAATCTAACTATTCATCACCAATTCAACAATACAATATATCTAAAATTAATTCAATTTTTAATTATAATTTGAAATATAGTCAATTGATTAGAACGTTTAATACAATTACAATAAATAAAACAAATGATTATTATTTATTTAATCATCTACAACAACAACAACAACAACAACAACAAAATCAATTTAATAAATCAATTAATTATCATAACAATATTAATAAATCAATTAATGAATCCTTAAAAAATAAATTTAAATTTGAATTCCATAAAATCAATGAAAAGCCAATTAAATTGTTTCAATTAAGTAGAAAAAGAAGTAAACGACGACGAGAAATGAACCTATATATATCAAGTGTCTAAATAAAAATGAATTAACTTAATAAAATATTATCATTTGAAAAGAAAAAAGAAAAAAAAGAATTACACTTTTTTCTTATTATATACTGTTGAAACTGAAAATTAAAATTAAAATCAAAATTACATTAAATTATATTGCCATCAAGTTGTTATCAAGAATTAAAAAATAAAGAACATATCAAGTCAAATAAATTAAATATATCAAAATTGAATTAAAAGACACTTGAAAAATTGAAAATTATTATTAAATATATCAATAGGCTCATTCATTATTATCATTTACTTTACTCATTTTACTTCCCATTACTACTTAATTGTATGGTTGAAATTATTATAGAACTAAGAACATATTTACTTTAAAAGAAAAAGGATTCAAGTTGTTGGTTGAATAATAAACATCACTTGTAATTGTACTTTCAGTTTAGGCTACCCTATCTATACACTTAAGCCAAACTAAACTACCATCTCATATATATTAACTTTACTAAATACTTTATATAGATTAACATGTTTCACTGTTTGTTGAATTATAGCTATAGCTATAGCTAGCTATAGAATAGTATGCCGATCACGTGCCCTCAGGTCATGTGCGCGCCCTCCGGAGCGTCGGAGCGTCGGAGGTGAAAGTTGAAGCGGACTAAAGCTAAAAAGGCTGTGTATGTCATCATCATAGTGAACAGAGTTGAACAGAGACTTCCACTTCACCATAACAATAGCAGAGTAGATTGGTTTAACGAGAGACTCGAAGTATAGGTCAATTCAAGAGGAGCTAGAGAATATAGTCACAAGAGCCTTCAATTGCTCTATCGTGTCCCACGTTAAAAGTCTACTAAGATAACCGATTTCGGTAGGGGTTGTTCAATTGAATCATTGAATCATTCTGAATCATCTCTACATAGGAGATATGGACATTGAGCAGTCAATTCGGGAAGCTGGAGATAAAACAAAATCAAAATCTGGAGAAACGGTATGCGGCTCTATTTTGAATTTGGTAGCCATTTCCCCTTTCCCCGGATTCTATACTGGAAAGTTGAAAATTAATATATAAACAGCAATCCCCAGCTTTTTAATTGAATTAATTGTAACTTCTTTTCATTTATTTCTAATTCATCATTATCATTAAATCAATTTTATATTAATATTCAAAAATGGTTTACACTCAAATTAATTTAGATCAAGAAGAAAGAGAATTTCAAGCTGAAGTTGATGCCATTAATAAATGGTGGTCTGAACCAAGATGGGAAGGTGTTAAAAGAGTTTATACTGCTGAAGAAATTGCTAAAAGAAGATCAACTGTTAAAAATCCAAATGCTTCAGATGCAATGGCTAAAAAAGCTTTTAAATTATTTCAAGAACATGATAAAAATAAAACTGCTTCATTTACTTTTGGTGCTTTAGATCCAATTCATGTTGCTCAAATGGGTAAATATTTAGATACCATTTATGTTTCTGGTTGGCAATGTTCTTCAACTGCTTCAACTTCAAATGAACCTTCTCCTGATTTAGCTGATTATCCAATGGATACTGTTCCAAATAAAGTTGAACATTTATTTTATGCTCAATTATTCCATGATAGAAAACAACATCATGAAAGATTTTCTTTATCAAAAGAAGAAAGATCTAAGGTTCCTTATACTGATTTCTTAAGACCAATTATTGCTGATGGTGATACTGGTCATGGTGGTACTACTGCTATTGTTAAATTAACTAAATTATTTATTGAAGCTGGTGCAGCTGGTATGCATATTGAAGATCAAGCAGCTGGTACTAAAAAATGTGGTCATATGGCTGGTAAAGTTTTAGTTCCAATTCAAGAACATATTAATAGATTAATTGCAATTAGAACTTCTGCTGATATCTTTGGTACTGATTTATTATGTGTTGCTAGAACTGATTCTGAAGCTGCTACTTTAATTACTTCAACAATTGATAAAAGAGATCATTATTTCGTTTTAGGTTCAACTAATCCAAATGTTGATTCATTAGTTGAAGTTATGAATCAAGCTGAATTAGATGGTGCTTATGGTGCTCAATTAGAAAAAGTTGAACAAACTTGGAATCAACAAGCTGGTGTTAAATTATTTAATGAAGCTGTTGAAGAAGCAATTAATAAATCATCAATTTCTGATAAAGCTGCTGCAATTAAGAAATTTAATTCAATTGTTACTCCATTATCTGGTCATTCAAATAAAGAAGCTAGAAAAGTTGCTAAAGAAATTTTAGGTCAAGATATTTTCTTTGATTGGGATGCTCCAAGAGTTAGAGAAGGTTATTACAGATATCAAGGTGGTACTCAATGTGCTGTTAACAGAGCTATTTCTTTTGCTCCATATGCTGATATGTTATGGATGGAATCTAAATTACCAATTTATGAACAAGCTGTTGAATTTGCTGAAGGTGTTAAAGCTAAATATCCAAAGAAATGGTTAGCTTATAACTTATCTCCATCATTTAACTGGAATAAAGCTATGTCAACTGAAGAACAAGAAACTTTTATTACAAGATTAGCTAAATTAGGTTACATTTGGCAATTTATTACTTTAGCTGGTTTACATACTACTGGTTTAGCTGTTGATAATTTCTCAAGAGATTTTGCTTCAATTGGTATGAAAGCTTATGGTAAGAATATTCAAGCTAGAGAAATTGAAGATGATGTTGAAGTTGTTAAACATCAAAAATGGTCTGGTGCTGAATATATTGATTCAATTGTTAAATTAGTTACTGGTGGTGTTTCTTCAACTGCTGCTATGGGTGCTGGTGTCACTGAAAATCAATTTAAAGATTAGTTTGATTGATATTGATATATTCTTATATTTCTTTATTATTCTTTCTTTCTTTTAATTTTATTTATATGAATTAATTAACTATTTTTCACTTTTTAAACTTACACTTTTCTTATTTATATAGTTTGAAACTAACCTTCATTATTTTTTTTTCTTTCAATTTTCTTATCATTATATATTTATTTTCTTTTAAAAAAATCGGTTTTATGAGTTTAAATTATTGTAATTAATTAAATGAACCAATTAACTGAATTGATTCAATTGAAGATAAGAAAAAATTAATGAAAAATTGAAGAAAAAGCTGTGCCACAAGTCATTCTCGGCGCAGTCTCGGAGATAACAGAGCGTGGCGCAGTTTTCAAAATATTAGAAAATTCAGGTATTTCTAGTTGTTTTCTTAGTTTTCTATACCTTTTTCTTCTTCAAATATATTCAAAATCATCAAATAGATTAAAATAAATTAAAATAATGCCCAGCTGCTGTCATTATTATAATATAATCAATAAAAAATTCTTACCAACTTTAGTTTTATCTTATTTAGGTTTTTTAGAATATGGATTTAGTTATTTATTTTGTTATTTAAAATTATATTTAAAATTACAAAAAGATAAAAATTTAATAATTGGATTAATTTTTTTATTTAATTTTTGTTTATTAATTGTATTAATTAATTGGTTTTTAATTCATTTTATTGGTAATGGTGAAATTCAATTTAAAATTGTTCCTTTTGAATTAAGTGAATTTTATGAAAATGGTAAATTATTTTATTTAAATCAACAACAAGAACAACAAAAACAACAAAAAGATGATTTGAATGATAATACTTTGACTTCAACTAATTCAAATAATAATCAAACTGATAAATCAATTATAAATTCAAATTTATCAACATTAGATGAAAAAACAACAACTACACCTGCACAACAACAACTTCCGCCTGATAAAGAAGAACAACAGCATTTACAACAATTTACAAATCCACCAGATTATTTCCTTTGTGATAAAAATGGATTACCAGCATGGTGTGAACAATGTCAATCAATTAAGATGTTAAGATCACGTCATTCAAAATGTCCATCAAGTTTTGCAAATGGTCATGGTACATGTATTTATAAAATGGATCATTATTGTAATTATATTGGTCATATGATTGGTGGATTGAATTATATTTATTTCATTGGTTTTATTATAGGTTTAGTAATGTGTTATTTAGTTACTATGATTCCAATATTTTGTTTTATTCCAAAAATTAAAGATTATAATAATAATTTACATCCAGTTTTAATTATTATTCTGATTGTTAATTCAGCTTTTTTATTAATTGTTGGGAATTTAATATGTACTTGTATCACATGTATTTATTTCAATGATACAATGCTTGATCAATTGAATTTGAATAGATTTAATAAAACTCAAGTTAAAATCAAATCAATGAAAAGAAAACAACAAAATAATGGATTATATAAATTTAAATTTTTAAATAAAAAACAAATTACAAATGATGATATTAATAAATTAGAAAATTATTTAGAAATTTGTGAAAAATATTTAAGTATTAAACATCCATTATATTCAAATATTAGAATTATTTTAAAAATTAATTTAAAAAATGATCATCCTTATAATAAAGGATTTTTTCAAAATTTAAAAGAATGTTATAAATTTCCAAAATTTAATTCAATTGATGAATTATTAAATTATGAAAATGAATTGATTTCAAATGATTATAAATTGAAATTAATTGATAGAATATCAAATGGTGAAGGTTGGATTTTTGGTTCTGTTGAACTTACTCCTGTTGAAGTTGATTATTAAATTACATTATTACATAGCATTTTCTTAGCATTAATTGCATTGTTTAGACTCTTTACTATATAAAATACCTTTTTTTTTTGCTTTTAGAAATTATATTAATGAAAATGAAAAAATAATAATAAAAAAATTGATATACATCCATATATACGCCATATCAAAAAATTCAAAATTGGAAAAATATTAATATTGTAGAAATTTATAATATTAGTAATTAAAATTAAAATTAAAAAAAAATGAAAAGAAAAGAAAATGAAATGAAAAGAAAATCAATATCAGAAAAACTCAAATATAAAACGAAAAAAATTCTAAATTGTAATAGTAAATGAAAAGAAAAGATAAATAAAATATAAAAAATCTGTAAAAAAGAACGAAAGAAAGGAAGGAAGGAGAATTTATGTAAAAAATTTAAAAAATCAAATAATAATAATAATAAAAATAAAAATTAAAAAAGGTAAAAGGAGAATCAAATATTATCAGCTAAATGGGCATATTTTTCAACTAAAGCACGTTCAATTGATAAAGTTTCATGTCTATAATTAACTCTAATATTTGGAACATTAGTTTTTTCAACATCATTACCTTCAATACCATCTTTTTCAAATGAACTACCTAACCAATGTTTCTTTAATTGAGATTCAAATCCACTCATATGAACTGAATTCTTAGCTAATTCAGACATATCAACATTTGACAGTTTATAAATTTGTGCAGCAACTGAATATTCTTCAATTAATGGTTCTCTAGTATAAGAAAATTGTAATGGATCATCAGTTGATAATGAGACATTTAAACCTCTTCTAAAATAAGTTGGGAATGGATTTTTATCATAAGTTAAAAATAATGCATTGTTTGATAATGGTGACATTGCAATACCAATTTGATTTAAATAATATAAATATTGAATAAATGGTAATTTTCTTAATAAAATACCATGTGAAATACCTTCAGCTCCTAAATAAGCACAAATTAAATGTTCTGGATCACCAGCTTCACCTGAATGAGGTCTTAAAACAAATGTATTAAAACCTCTTCTTTGTCTCCATTGATTTAATGATGCAATATTTGAATATAAATAATAAATATAATAAGAATATGGAGGATTAAATTCTGATGTCCATTTACTTGCAAATGGGAATTTTTTATGAAATCTACGATCAGCTTTTGATTCATCATCAACTGAATCAAATCCAATAACTCTTTGTAAAAAAACATGTAATTTTGGATGTGAACTTGGATCTTTTGTAACTTCAAATAAAGGTTGAAATAAATTTTTAATAATTTCAGCAAATGATTTAACAATACCACTTTTTTTATAAATATCATATAATCTTGGAATTTGAACTAACCATCTAACATTATGAGAAAATAATTTATTATCAACAACCCATGAAGCTAATTTATCCCATTCATCTAATGATCTACCATAAATTGAAATTCTATATTCAGCCATTTGATATTTTGATGCTTCTAAATCATCAAAAACTTCTTTTGTAATTTGTGCTAAAAATTCACCTTTAATATAATTATCAGTTTTTAAGAAAATTTCTCTTAATCTTGATTCACCCATTGGATTATATTTTAAATTAAATTTATCAAATCTATGAAATGTATCTCTATGAGCATGCATATCTAAAGTATCAATACTTAAATCATAAGCAGTTAAATTTAATGATTCAAAAACTTCTTTTAAAGTTAAAGTTTGACCATCTCTTTTAATAACTTTTTCATCTGGTGAATATCTAATTTTATGTTTAATAAATCTTAATAAATGTTTTTGATTCATACAAGCAGAATGATGAACATGTGTATCAACTTTTCTAACATTATAAAAATCTCTATGTGGATTTCTTTTTGATTCTGAAGTTTCTTCATGTTCATTTAATAAGAAATATAAATTCCATTTAGCTTCTAAATATTCTAATCTTTTAAATGCAAAAGATTTTGTTGGACCATCAGATGCAATATTAATAATATTTTCTAAATCTAAATAATAATCTTTAATTGTTGGAATTTGAACTAATTTTTCTTTAGTTTTACTATCAACAATTTGAAAAACATCTTCATCATCAATTATAAAATCAATATTTTCATCAACTGGTGCCATAAAAACTTTATCCATTGAAAAATTATCAGCTTTTTGATCTCCAGTATCAGGTGTATGAAATAAATCTTTTCTAGTTTCACCTTTTTTCCAAAATGGTGGAGGTGGATCAGGATATAATTTCCAATTAGATTTATTCTTTGGATTATCTAAAGTATTTTGTAATGAAATATCCATATATTTTTTTCTAATATTTAAACAATCTTCAATTTGTTTATAAATTTCAATTAATTCAGATGATGGAGCTTCATTTTTTGGATTATGATCATGTTGTAATAAAGTATTACCCATTTTAAATTTATTTTTTAATAATTCAGTTGCTGAATTATCAAAAACTGAGCCATCATCATTATTATTTTCATCAGTAATTACAGGAACTGGAACCATCTCATGAGTAGTTGCGTTATAAGTAAACTTGTTACTTGTTGGAGAACTTAAATTAGTAGTTATATTCGAATGAATACTAGATTGATATTTAGGAGTACCAGCAGAAGGAGGTGGCGGAGGATTAATATATTCAGCAAAAGATAATTTGTGTTGTGGTAAACCTGAAGAACCAATAGAACTTGATCTTGATGCCTTTGGGGAAGAAGCAATTATATTAAAGGCACGAACTTTAGCATCCTGGTCCTTTAACAATCTATCTTCAGTTAATGAATAATGAGGCGTTGATGTAAAAGTAGAACCTCCAAAGTCTTCGAACTTATCAACCATTTCTTCATATTCTTCTAAATCGTCTGAACCAAAATAAACAGAATCATGTGGTTCTAACAGTGGATTTGGACTGGAAGCCTTCTTGTCTGAGTCACCTTCGTGAGCAACGGGGATATCAATTGACTTGGACATACTGGGCCTTAGTTAGGAAGTAGGATGAGTCACACTAAGGTCAGAAAAGGGATCAAGTGGTTGTTTTCTTCAAAGTCTTTAAACTTGATAAGAAATCGATTTCACTGCAAAATAAAATAAAACAAATTTGGCTCGGCGAAAACGGACTGGGCGGGGCGGCGCGCGGGAGTGCGGCTGGTAAGCGACGGTGCGGCGGGATTACAGATCTATTTTTCAACCCTTAATCTATTCCTATTCCTATTCCGGGGACCGGGATCCTTTTTTATTTGATATATTTGATATAATAATTATAATCAATTAATGAAAATATGTATATAAAAACTCAATAACAAAACTATGAACAATAATCCATCTTATCATGGACGTAATCTTCTTGGATCTCTTGGGAATAATGAAGCCCTTCTAATATTTTTCAAATCTAAAAAGAACATTAAAACTCTTTCTAAACCAATACCACCACCAGCATGTGGAGGACAACCATAACTAAATGCATTAACATAATCAACTAAACCTGGTCCTTCTGGATCAACTTCATGTTCTTTCATTCTTTCTCTTAATAATTCTGGATCATGAATTCTTTGAGCACCTGATAAAATTTCTTCACCTCTCATAAAGAAATCATATGAATTCGAATAGTTAGAATCTTCAGAATCTGGCATGGTATAGAATGGTCTAATGGCTAATGGGAATTTATCTAAAATATAGAAATCAGTATCATATTTTTCTCTAATTAATTTACCTAAGAATTTTTCATTTTCAGTTGTTAAATCTTCATATTCACCCATTTCTCTACCTGCATCTTTTAACATTTTAACAGCTTCTTTAAAATTAATTTTAATCATTTTACCATTTTCTGGAATTTTAAATTCTTCAACTGGGAATTGTCTTCTAACAGTTGAAATTTCTCTTGAATATCTTTTTTTTAATTCAGTGAAAATGAAAACAAATAAATCAGCTAATAAATCAACAGTTTCATGATAATGTTCTTCAACAGCCATTTCTAAATCTAAACCAACAAATTCAGTCATATGACGATGAGTATTTGAATTTTCAGCTCTGAAAACTGGAGCAATTTCGAAAACTCTTTCAAAATCACCAGCAATTAATTGTTGTTTATAAAGTTGAGGAGATTGGGCCAAATATGCTTTACCTTTAAAATAACTAATTTCAAAAACATTTGCACCACCTTCAGATGGAGAACCAATAATTTTTGGTGAATGAATTTCAGTGAAACCTCTAGTTGTTAAAAATTCTCTAAATAAAGAACAAATACCAGCTTGTAATTTGAAAATAGCTTGATTTGTAACAGTTCTTAAATCAATAACTCTAGCATCTAATCTTGTATCTAAATTAACAATTGGTAAACCAGAAGCTTCAGCTTCAGCATCAGATCTTGAAGCATCTTCAATTAATAAAGGTGGTTGAGCTGGAGCACTTGATAATAAATGAATTTTACTAATTGAAATTTCAATATCTTGAATAGTTGCACTTTTAACTAAATCATCAACTTTCTTAACAACACCATGAACAATAACAATTGATTCTAAATTTAATGAAGAAGCCCATTTAACCATTTGTTTTGAAACAGTTTCACCATTAGCTTTCAATAAACCTTGAACTAATTCATTTTGTTGTCTAAAACTAAAGAATAACATATTAGCACCTTGTTGTCTAGCAGTATGAACTCTTGCTCTAAAAGTGATTTCTCTTTCAGCATCATTTGCAGATAAATCAATAAATTTAACTCTTTCAACACCTGATCTAGTTGTGGATTGCATTAATGGTAATTTACCATAGTTTTCTTTAGCTGGATCATTAGCAGCAGCTTCAGCTTTAGCCTGTTCTTCTTTAGCTAATTGTAAAGCTCTTTCTTCCTTCTTTCTTTGTTTTTCTTTCTCTTTTTCTAATTTTTTTAAAGCTTTTTTTGATAATGGTTGACCATCTGGACCTAATGGAACAGGTTCAGGGTTAACAGATAAGTTTTCAACCTTCTTGGCAATTTCTTCAGACATGATGAATTGATGAATTGATGAAACTGGACTGATGAAAAGAAGTAAAGCTGCTCAACTCATCTCTTTAAATATTAGCTGTTAATGTTTCGTTGAAAAAAAAACACGCGTTAGAAGCCCTGCGAACTGCCTTTAGTTTGACTCATTTTATCCTTAATTTATGAATCTTATGATGTTTGAAGGTTTTATTATGTTATTATCATTTTATTAATACATTAGAGCAAAGAAAAGCAGAATAGACAAGGCTGTATATAAGATAACAAAAATAACAAGTGTAAAATGTAATAAATAAACAGAACAAAACAAAACAAAACAAAATACAAATAAAACTAATAAAATAAAAAAATGATTTTTATACATCAAAAAGTGTTAAAATCATTATAATTAAAATCCAATAAAACAAAAAAAAACAAAATGGAAAGAAAAAGACAAAGAATGATTATTAAACATTAATATATTCATTTAGAAGTGAAAGGATATATGCCGTTAAAAAAATAATAAAGATAATTATGCAGAAGAAAAGATGAAGAAATTAAATTGAAGTTGTTTAAGTTGAATAATTTTATAATCCAGTATTCTCTAAGAAGAAATAGTTACCAGCAGATTTTTGTTCTTTATCCAATTGTGAATCTAATTTATTGATTCTTGGTCTAAAAGAATTTGGATCTCTTCTAAATGTAACATTTAAATTCTTTAAGAATCTATTACAACCAGTTAATAATGATTCAGATTTTCTAGCCATTGCATTAACTGATGGTTGACCTTCAAAGACCATAACTTTATCAGCCATATATGTAGCCATAATAAAATCATGTTCAACAATAAAAGCAGTCTTTTTGGAATGTAAAATAAATTTTCTAATAACTTTAGAACAAATAATACGTTGTTCAGAATCTAAATAAGCAGATGGTTCATCAATTAAATAAATATCAGATGGTTTACCTAATGCTAAAACAATAGCAACTCTTTGTAATTCACCACCAGATAAATGTTGAACTTCTTGATCAATAATATCTTCAATTCTTAAAGGTTTTATCACATCAGTATTAAATTGTGGATGTAAGAAATTTGCTCTGATTTTTTTTAAGAATAATTGTCTAACTGTACCTGTAAATTTTGGAGCAATTTTTTGTGGTTTCATTGAAACACTTAATTTTGGAACTTTAAAACCTTCATCTGGTTCAATTGCACCAGCTAATAATTTACATAATGTAGTTTTACCTGTACCATTTTCACCCATCATAACAATAATTTCAGAATCTGAAAAATCACCAGCTTCAACTGTTAATTTGAAATCACCTTGAGTTTTAACCATCTTTGGATAAGTAAAAGCTCTAGTTTGATCAATCAACATATTATCTGATGCATCAGCTAATCTAAATTGTAATGATTCAGTTCTAAATCTTAAATTTTCAGTTGGAATATGACCATCTAAGAAAATATTAATACCTTCTCTAACTGAAGCTGGTAATGTAACAACACCATAAACTGAAGGAACACCATATAAAATACAAACGAAATCTGATAAATAATCTAAAACAGATAAATCATGTTCAACAACAATAATATAAGTTGTTGGTGCTAATAAGGATCTAATAACTTCAGCAGCATTTAATCTTTGTTTAACATCTAAATATGATGAAGGTTCATCAAACATATAAACAGCAGCTTCTTGAATACAAGTCATTGCAATTGCAAATCTTTGTAATTCACCACCTGATAATTTAGCAACTTCTCTTTTTAAAACATGTTTTAATTGTAAAATTGAAACAATATATTTTGCTTCAGATTCTCTTTCAGCTTTTAATTTTAATAATTGACCAACTTTTGTATTTGGACCTTTAATTGCTCTTGGAATATTATCAACGTATTGAGGTTTAATAATTGCTTTAATATCATCTTCTAAAACTTTTGTAAAATAATTTTGTAATTCAGAACCTCTAAAATATTTTAAAATTTCTTCCCAATCTGGTGGATCATCAAATCTACCTAAATTTGGTTTTTCTTTACCAGCTAAGATTTTTAAAGCAGTTGATTTACCAATACCATTTGTACCAACTAAACCTAAAACTTGACCAGGTCTTGGAGTTGGTAATCTATGTAATTTAAATGAATTTGCTGAATATCTATGAGTAACTTCTTTTTCTAAATTAGTTGGTAAATTAATAATATTAACAGCACCAAATGGACATTTTTTAATACAAATACCACAACCAATACATAAATTTTCAGAAATAAAAGCAATTTTTGATGATGGCATAACTTCAATACATAATTTACCAGTTTTAACAACAGGACATGATTTTCTGCATTCTTGACGACATTTCTTTGGTTTACATCTATCTTCAGAAACAATTGCAATTCTTGCATTCTTTTTTGAACTCATTTTTTAATTGATTTTTTGAATGATTTTGTGTTGTTTTTAAGAAAAGTGTTGATTTTTCAATTTTCAAACACGATTTTCTTTAACTGTTTTAAATATTTTTTTTATTTTTATTTTTCACCAAAAAAATTTGACGGGCGGCGCACGACCTTTTTTGTGATTTGCTTATGTCAGCGGGTGGGGGAGGGATTTGATTGGCTGGGAGGGCGAGGGGGTCACGTGACGGCGGTGGTGGGCGCGGGAGGCGCGGCGAGGAGGCGCGGTGGTGACGTAAGCGGGAGGGTGTTATTACGTAAAGCAGATTAGTAGATTAATACAGAGAATACATATGTAAACAGTTTATTTGAGACATGCACAAATGGCCTTGAAAAGCATAGTAACAAGTTGTGTAGTTTGATCTTCTTGGTTGTTGTTGTTTTGTCCTTGTTGGTATTGGCCTTGTTGTTGATGTTGACCTTGTTGTTGTTGATGTTGTTGGTATTGAGGTTGTTGTTGTTGTTGATAACCTTGTTGAGTACCTGTTTGATGTTCGGTCATTGCTCCAATACCATTTGGATTGATATTAGACCAAGATTCAGGAACTCTAGCATTTGCAATTTCAATAATTAAAACACCTGAATTTTTAGAATCAATATAATTCTTTAAATTAGCTTCATCACATAATTTTTCAACAGCTGGTTTTAATTTAGCAACACCATTTTTTGAATGTAAACCTTTACCAACAATACATTCTAATTTTGGTTCACCTCTATTTATACCATTAATAATTCTTTGTTTTAAAATATATTCAGCTTCTTTAACATATAAACCATGTAAATCAATATCATTATTATCTGAATCTAAATTATTTTGAATGAAAACATATTCAGCTGCTTTTGCATTATAATTTTCAGCAATTTCTAATTGTTCTTTTGATTTTAATGATAATTCATGAGCTTTTGCTTTATCACCAGATTTATAAGCATTTTGAGATTGTGATGAATATTGACTTTTTTTTTGATATGCTTGATCTGCTAATTTTCTAAACTTTTCATATTCAGAATCAGTTGCATGATTATAATCTTTTTCTTCTAATTTAAATTAATTCATATACATATACATTTATGTTAGTAAAGATTGTTATATGATATATCGGATATTAAATGAAAGTGAAAACATACGGGATAGATAAGCACCTCTTTCTAAGACTTGACCAGCAGCACTCATATTTATATATATTGATTAAAAGTAGTTGAAATGGATAAAGTTCAGTTCAGCTAGTGTATAATTCAAGGAATCCTTTAACTTATTTACAGTATTTCTGTTTCTGTTGTTTGAATTTCATCTCGAGCCGCACACACGTGACGAGAGGGTCCTGCTCGCATATGAGTGAAACGCATACTGTGGACTCACTTTCTCTCCTGCCGCATTCAGCAGTACTACATGCATTTAAACATTCAATAAATTAGAACCATTAAGAGGTAATTTTAATTAATATTAGTAAAATATGTATAAAAATTTAGCAAAGATAAAATAAAATAAAAAGAGAATAATAAAAATATGGTGATGAAAATAAAAAAACAATTGAATAAAGAAGTATATAATAATAATATTGAAAAACAAAAATAGAATCACCAAATTGAAAAATATAATAATTAAAAAAACATGATAATAATATTAGGAAAACATTATTTAAAAAAATTTAGAAATACAATAATTAAGAAGACACTTTTGGTAAAAAAATAATAAAAACACAATTAATAGAAACAATAAATCATAGAAAAAACCAACAGTATTCAAAAAGCAATTTAAGCAAAGAAATCTTTAAATGAAGATTTGAATTGATCCACAGCATCGTCAGGATTTAAATTTTCTGAATGTTTTACGTACTGAAAATCTAAAAGATATATTAACTTATTAGATTCATCATACAACATATTTGCTGGTTTTAAATCAACATGCTGAACACCCAATGATGCTAACTTTCTTATTTCATTTTCAGCTAGTTTATATTCTTCTAAAATTGTTGGGTGATTGAAATCTAAATATTCAAATATCATGGCTGAACCATAGAATTCTCTTAAGACACCATTTAGATTACCTGAATCATTAATTTCACAAACATGCAACAATCTTGGGGAATGGACCTTGTCTTCTGAATTCCATTTGTTATAATTACTTATCATCTTATTCACCTTAACTTCATTAGAGAAATCTGATAATAAATCAGACTCAAACTCTTCAAAATCAAGCATTGAATACTGATTCTTATAAAGTTCATTGAAACATTCAGCATCTAATAACTTTATCAAAACATTATCAGTATCAAAATTCAAATCTAGGTAATTAAAACTTAAGTGGAATCTTTGGACTACATCTTTCAATTTAGCTTTGAAAACCAAATATGGATAAACTCCATCTGAATCATGGATCAGCTGAAACTGATACTTTTCAGGTTTAGGTTGATTTAAATTTAAATTATTAAAACCACCACTAAATTCATTAGTGGAAGTACCACTAAAAGCATCATCGCCTCTACTGTCTGGACCATTACCAGTACCACTTGTAGCATCACTTGCAGCATCACTTGCAGCACTACCAATATCAACAGGAACCATTTGAATATCATCACCAATATTGAAATAATATTTCAACAATTTTTTGAATTCCATTTCTTTATTTTGAATTTCAGCATCTGATTGATTTAAAAAGTCCAAACATACTTCATGAATGAAAGCAAATAAAGATTGAACTACAGTTGGATGGCATGATCTTGAATTAACAACAAAATGCTGGTATGGTAGAAGAGGCATTTCAGAATTTTCAGATTCTGTTGATTTAAGTTCATTGGTTGGAATTGAAGGTTTCAAAAAAAATAAATCATAGTCCATAGCATCTGTGAATATAAGGTTCTTTGATCTGGCGTGAAATGCCTGTTGGGAAAATTGATTAGCCAGATCAATGGCTTTAATTTTAGTGGCATTTGAAGTTCTTTCACCAGACATAGCTTCAGCTACAAATTTAATGCTAGGAAGTTTGCATTCTGTAGTTAGAAATGTGATACATTCATCTGGATTTTCTAGTATCTTCAACAATGAAATATCGGTTTTCTTTCTGCATCCTTGTATTTGAACTTCTTTATCAACTTTTATTGATGAAAATATATCATTAGAAGCAAAGTTGGACAAAATAAATGCATTACAAATTGTAAAATAGGCAATATCTCTAATTTTGAATTCTCTTTCCTTGGAAAGGGATATAATATTTCCACGCAAACTAAAAAAGAGGTACATATCACGAATAACTTCAGAAAGAATTTTAGCATTAGAGTTCTTCAAGACATCATCAAATAAACGAGATTTGCAGGTAATATGATCATGGAATAGATAATTGATACCTTGGTTTGAATATTCAGGGTATTTGTTTTTTGGTGGTTTATTCTTTGATGATGGTGAATGACCTTGTGAAACAGTTTCAGAAGCAATGTCTAACTCATCTAAGTTTTTAGGTAATTCAATTATTTCGAAATCAATATGTCTATTAGGTAAGTGTGAACAAAAGAGATATAAAAAGGTAGGGAGATAAAAGTAAAGCTGTAAAAAAAACAGCTTTACCATAAGAAGAATCAGAATATTCAGTTTTAGCTAAAACACCTAAAAGTTCAAATGCATTATTCAATGTATCATAAGTTTTAAAATGACCAAAAACATCTTGTGGGTTAATTCTCTTGATAGTAAAATCAGTATCACCTTGAAAATCAACTGGGACATCATGACGATCGATGGCGAAGTCATATAATTCTCTGGAAATATCATCAGTAAGCCTTGATCCTCTAGTTGTAGTAGACATGATTAAAATAGATGTAATGATTGGAAGAAAAAAAGAAGAAGGAACAGTTGAAACCTGAAGGCAAGAAATTCGGCTTGTTCTGTTCAAAATTTAGAGACACGCGAGATTACGAACAAAATCATGGTTTTACGTATACTGTAATAGCAATACAATACTTTAAGATATACATGTATACACTTGAAAGACTTAAAACAAAACAATATAAAAGAATAATTTAAAAATGAAAGATAATAAACAATAATAGCAACGATAGTAATGATTAATCTGAATCATTAATTAGATTCTTCTACAGCTGGCTGTTCTGGCTCTTCTGGGTCTTCACCATATAATCTTTTTCTAACAATTTTAGACCATTGTACAATATCAACAACTCCATCTTCAATAAAAATTCCTTCTCTTCTAGCTGAATCTCCTGATATACTTTCACTAGCCATTATATCCCAATAAATTCTAAGTTTCTTGTATTCTAATCTTTCAGGATGATATAAGAGTTCAACTTTAACTGCATCTGTATCAGTGTTTCCTGTTTTTTGAATATATATATGCATAATACATAATGTATTAAAAAGTGGGCTTGTCATTGAAACATACATAAAAATAGTTTTAAGAATTTTAGCCATTTCTTTTCTACAAGTTTCATAATAACGTTTCATAAATTGATTATTCTTATCTAATTCTAAACCTTTATTATAAATTGATAATGCATGTCTATAATCACCTAATGAAAAAACAGCTAATCCTAATCTTGACCAAGCTTTAGCATATTTGGGATTAATTTCAATTGATTTTTCAGCATCTTTAATAGCCAATTCAAATTTCTTTAAACATGAATAAGCAGCTGATCTATTTGAATAATAAATACTATTTTTGGAATCTAATTCAATAGCTGATGAATATTTTGATATTGCCAATTCATAATCTTCAATTTTCATAGCTTTATTACCTTCTAATTTCAATGTATCAGCTTTCTCTTCTTCAGGACTTAAAAATTCAATTTTATGAGATTTTGGTACTGGATCACCAAATTTAATTGGATTTTTGATTTTTCTAGTAATACCACCTGATGAATTTAAATTTTCAAACAATTCAGACATATGTTTTTCAGCAGTTTCTTTAGTACTTAATCCATCATCAACAACTTGAAAAGCATCCCTAATTGCATCAATTGCATCTTGAAGTTTTCTTTCTTTATCTCTTGGGATTTCATCACTATCTATTGCATCTTGGAAATATTTTGTAAGTAAATCAGCCATATCTTTATCATCTTGTTTGTTTGTTCCAACTTTCAACATTGTTTATTAAGATTCAAGATATTTATCTATCATATATTATAAGAAAAAGGGCAGCATACACACAGATTTCAAAGAAGTGGATTTACACTTCTTTTTATAATTTATACATTCTCTTTTCTCTTTTAAATGGCAGTGCACTCACTTAAATTAACATTGGTGATTGGATGATTTAATTGATTTTATACTATTGCAATTGAATTGAATTGGAATATACAAGAATATTTGATGAAATAATATGATTCGAATGAATTAATTGTTTTTGCTTTCGATTATAACAGCCCAATCCGGAAGACTAATAAAACCATTTTTAATAGCAACTCCAAATTCTTTAGATTTTTCACCCATTGTAGCTTGTTTAGAATAACATAATTCTTTTCTAAATCCAAAGCATTAGTATACTTATAAGCAGATAATCTATAATGTTTTTCTTTCATTGCTCTATTACCTTGTAATTTAAACCCATGGGAAGTAAGTTTCTTGGACGATAATCTAATTGAGCAACTAAATCATTCAGATGATGAGGTTGTAGAGCACCAACATAAGTATTGTGAACAAAATACAATTTGTTACTATATAAGTAAAACGAACCGGCTGTCTTTAAAGAGCCATGAACTCTTGATATGATCATTAATCTATCAAAATCAGCAGCTGAACTATCAACAGTAGCACTTTTAGCAGTTGTAACAGTCAGCAGATGGGGTATCTCTAGTTGTAGTTTCAGTTGAATCAGTAGTATTGGAACCTAAATAATTTGCCATTTCTTGAGAAATCTTCTTTTTAGCAGTTTGATAACCTCTTTTAATTGCATTTGTTTGTTGGTTTATCACCTTAAAATATTCAACTTTCAACTTTCAACTTTTAAACCTTGTCACCTAAAGAAGATTTAGACCCTGCTCGAATCTGAACAAATCACATACCTTCCACTCACTTTCGCTCCTTCCCTATTCGGCAGTTACCCTCCCTGAAATCTGAAAACTTTTTCAATTTCAACAATTTGAACAATTTGAACAACATGTCCATTTGTTTGATCCCTTTTTCTTCTTGAAATTTATACAATTTATACTACAAATACTAAAAATACAATCTACAATGGCTCCGTATGTTTTATATTCCTTCTTATTGTAAGCTGGAATATAAAGAAAACAAAAAATTCTGATATGCTTGATATTGAAAAATATCAACTATTAATGGTCATTATCATTATGATTTTTGACTTCATACTATATAATTTAATTATATGGTATGGTTTTGACACTATTACAAGGAGAAATGTTTCATTTCATTTCATCAAATTTACACTCGTACTTTTGTCTAAATTTAAAGATCTAAATTTACATTGTAATCCTAAGGGATACAATATTGATCTACTTTCACTTTCTATTCTTGATTGTGGTTTTGTTAGTTATCAAAATTCTTTTTTTTTTTTGATTCTAATTAATTTTAATTCATGGGAAAATTTCAGATAAAATTTATTTATTTTATTTTTGTTTTAGTTTTATATTCTAAAAGAAAACATCTGCATTTTCCTCTGCTCTAGCTTATTTTATGGCTATGTCCCGAATGAATAACTTTATTCAGTTCGGGAAGATTTGGGGTTGGGATCTTTGGGTTATGTTTATTTTAATTCATTTTTGATTGATTTATCTTAACTGATTGATTAATCAAAGTTTATTAGATAAAACGTTTTGGATAGTTTGGGGAAGAGGGAAGACGGAAAAGAGAAGAAAAAAATGCTTTTGTTTGATATTGATGTAATTTTACACCTTTACTCTTAACAAATTTCTATAATACTAACCTAATTAACAATTTATTTTATTAATTTAGAATTTCTAAACCAGAATCTCAAATTAAAAAATCAAAACAAGATTCAAAAATTAATGCTAAATTAGCTGAAGAAAGAAAATTAAGAAAAGAAGCAAATAAAGAAAAAAGAGCTTCAATTTTTAAAAGAACTGCTACATATTATGATGAATATGAAAAAACTGCAAAAGATTTAGTTCAAGCTAAAAGAGATGCTAAAGCAAATGGTTCATATTATGTTAATGCTGAACCAAATTTAGTTTTTGTTATTAGAATTAAAGGTATTAATAAAATTGCTCCAAAACCAAGAAAAATTTTACAATTATTAAGATTAACTCAAATTAATGCTGGTGTTTTTGTTAAAGTTACTAAAGCAACTTCAGAATTATTAAAAATTGTTGAACCATATATTGCTTATGGTTATCCATCATTATCATCTATTAGACAATTAATTTATAAAAGAGGTTATGGTAAAATTAATAAACAAAGAATTGCATTATCTGAAAATTCAACAATTGAACAATCATTAGGTAAATTTGGTATTGTTTCAATTGAAGATTTAATTCATGAAATTTATACTGTTGGACCAAATTTTAAACAAGCAAATAACTTTTTATGGCCATTTAAATTATCTAATGCTACTGGTAAACAACCAAAAAGAAAATTCCAACACTTTATTCAAGGTGGTTCAACTGGTAATAGAGAAGAATATATTAATCAATTAATTAAGAAAATGAATTGATTTTATTTTATAGTATATTTACTTTCTTTCTTTTATATGTTTTATAGTTTTTCTTTTATAATAATATCGGTTATTAATTTGGTTTAATTAATTTAAAAGTAAATAGGTAAAATACATATAGTAAAAAAGTATAAATGAATTAATCTTTTTTGTTTGCAATCCAATCATTTAAACCATACTTATTTCTACAGATTTCAATAGCATAGAATTGTAATCTAACAACAAACATTGTATTTTGTTCATCATATTCACCATTAACATCTGATCTTAACATTGTACCAAAATTATAATCTTCAATATGTTCAAATTTCTTTAAAAATCTTCTCCATCTATCTTTACCAACTGCATTTTTCATTAAATCTTCATCAATTTTAACTAAATTTTCAGGTTCTAAATATTCAGGAAATTCTATAACTAATGCATCATAAATATCTTTATCAAATTTAGTTAATTTTAAAATTGATCCTTTAACTTTACTTAATAAATTCCAATATGTTTCCATTTGATTAACTGCTTTAACAGCAAATTGTCTTTCAATATCTTCATTATTTTCGGCAGTTTCTGCTGAGAATGTATTTTGTGACATGATGATTTGATTCTATTTTGGGTATTTCTCTTTTCAACTCGTATCTTTCATCACTTCATTTCACTGTTAAGTTGTTAACATAAATTTTTTTTCGTTGGTATTTCGAGTCACGTGACGTGCACAGCCGTGAATTCGAAAAGTATTCCTATTTCTACATGTATCTGATTTTTATCTTTTTTACCATTTTTATCTTCAAAAGATACTTAAATCATTGTTATTCATTGGCTGGATTACGAGATTCTGGTTTTGTGATCTAGAATATCTAGAATATAGCCTAAATCTAAGAAATTAGCTGCTTTATAAACTTATCAATTACTTGTTTTGTTAAAACAGGATATTTTCATGTTATCTTATCAGAAGTATTCAAACAGGATATTTCCAGGTTTCAATCAATTTAACATAAAAGAAGGCAAATATCCCAAATTTATCATGGTTAACTGACTTCATTCTTTTTCTTTTCTTTCTTCTTCTTATTTCATTATCATTACTGGTTAATTCAAATTATGTGGTTTAAATCAAAAAAATCAATCTTACCTTCTTCAAATAGTTCAAATAGTTCAAATAGTTCAAGTAGTTCAAATAGTATAACTAATAAAGATTTAGAAAAATCATCAACTACAAAAGCTGAAGTTGAACCAACAAATAAAGAATTAAATTGGATTCAAAGACAATTTGATGGTTTCAAACGTTCAACTGGTGAAGTTAATCAATCTCATCCACAATTATCTGGATTTTCATTACAAATGATTGCAATTGGTGGATGTGTTGGTACTGGATTATTCATTGGTTCTGGAACTGCTTTAGCACAAGGAGGTAGAGCTGGTATCTTGATTGCATTTTTATTAATTTCTACCCTTGTTATTTCGACAACTCAATCATTAGCTGAATTAGCTGTTACTTTCCCTGTTCCTGGTGCTTTTTCTTATTATACAACTCATTTTGTTGATAGTTCAATTGGTTTTGCAATTGGTTGGAATTATGCTATGCAATGGTTAATTTTATTACCTTTAGAATTAGTTGCAAGTTCAATGACTTTTAGATATTGGGCTGATTTTCCAATTTCTGATTTTTGGTTAATTACAGGTTTTTTCATTTTAATTATTATTATTAATATGTTACCTGTTAAGATTTATGGTTATACTGAAGTTGTATTTTCAATGACTAAAATTGTTGCAGTTTTAGGATTTGTTATTGTTGGTATTTGTATTGCAATTAATAATCCTGAATTAGTTCATGAAGTTTGGAATGAAAATTGGTTTTCTGATGATGGATTTAAAGGTTTTGTTGCAGTTTTTGTTACTGCTGCTTTTAGTTTTTCAGGTACTGAATTATGTGGATTATGTGCAAATGAAACACCAAATCCAAGAAAATCAATTCCAAAAGCTACAAATCAAGTTTGTTGGAGAGTTTTATTTTTTTATATTGTTACAATTATTATATTTGGTTTATTAGTTTCACATTTAGATCCAAGATTAACAATTAGATCAACTGATGAATCAAATGCAAATAGTTCACCATTTGTTATTGCTTTAAAAAATGGTAATGTTCCATTTTTACCAGATTTAATGAATGTTGTTATTTTAATTTCAATTTTATCAGTTGGTAATTCAGCAATTTATGCATCATCAAGAACTTTAGTTGCATTATCAAATTCTGGTCAAGCTCCTGAAATCTTTGGTTATATTGATAAAAAAGGTAGACCAATTGTTGCAATTTCATTATGTTTATTAATGGGTTTAATTGCTTATTTATCATTAATTGGTGATAGAGCACAATTAATTTTTTCTTGGTTATTATCATTATCTGGATTAAGTTCATTATTTACTTGGAATTCAATTAATTTCTCATATATTAGATTTAGAAATGCATTAATTAAACAACGTGGTTCAATTGAAGAATTACCACATCTTTCAAATTTAGGTTTAATTGGAGCTATATTTGGATTTGTTTTTACAATTGTTGTTTTAATTGCACAAATTTGGATTGCAATTTCACCACCTGGTTTAAATGAATTTAATATTGAATCATTTTTTAAAACTTTATTAGGTGGAATTGTTATAATTTTATCATTTTTATTTCATAAAGCTTATATTTGGTTTAAAACTGGTTCATATGAATTTTTAGTTCCATTAATTGATGTTCCAGTTTTTCAAAATAGAAAAGAAGTTACTAGAGATGAACAAATTTCAGCTGGTTTAGTTTATCAAGATGAAAGAGATTTATTATATGAAAAACCATTTTATTATAGATGGTGGAAATTATGGTGTTGAAGGTTTATTATTTATTATTGGGTTGGGTATGTACATTACATTTTACTTGGGGTTTTTATATAACTCTTGTTTCTTACACTTTTGGGTTTTACTTATACATTATTTTTACTATTTACTTTTTAGTTGTTAAGTTTTATTATACAGTTTATTTATACTTGCAACATAATCTCTGTTAACTCTTATTCAGTGTAGAATCTTGTAACTAATCAAAGTCTCTTCATTACTAGACTTTTAAATTTAATAAATATCAAATTAGATAAAATAAAATAAAATAAAATAAACAACAAAGTACATGTAAAGAAAACACTCAAAAAATAGTAATTAAATAAAACAAAAATAAAAATCCAGTTTAAATAAAGTACCACCATATTCCAGAAATAAGATACTTTTAAAAACAAACAAACAAAATTAAACAAAACGAAAGAATAATAAAATAATAAAGAACACGACACACACACATTAAAAAACCATACCTAAACCAATCCTATCTTTCACCATAAACATAAATATAAACCTATTTTTTTTTATTTTTAAAAAAGACTTTTAATATTTTTAATACCTATACCCAATCAAAGTCTTAACCATTTGATCATTATCATAAACTTCAATATAACTAACTGGAAAAACAGTATTTAAATTAGAATCTTTCATAACAGTTTCATAATCAGTGAAATTTTTCTTACACCAATGTTTTGGAACAATAACTTTATTATCAACTATTATATATAATTGATTCATTTTATAATTCCAATTTAAATCTTCTAACATTAAAATAGTTTTTTTAATTTCAAATTTAAATTCATAATCAATTTTTTTTGAAATTATTAATTTAAAATTATTTAAATTAATTGGTAAATTATTTAAATTATTATTTAAATAACAATACCATAATGATAAACTTAATGATTTTAAATTATTTAATTTATTTAAATTAGTTGAATCTAAATCAATTTCAAAACATTCACTAAATTGAATTGATAAATCTTGTAAATTAATTGGAAAAATTATATTTTTAAATGATTTTTCATGACAAATAATTTTTAATTCAATTAATGAATTTGGAAAATTAATTGGTAATTCACCACATGTAATTGATAAAGTTCTTAAATGTAAAAAATTTGATTTTTGTAAATCCATTTTTTTATAATAAATTAATGATAATGAATCTAAAAATTTTAAATTTTTCATAATTACATTACTACCTTTAATTGATAAATGTCTTAAATTTTTTAAATCAATAATTAATGATTCATTATTACCATTACCTATATGAACACAATTATTATAAGTTAATGTTGTTAATGATGATGGTAATGTTGAAATTAAAATTTTTGGATTAATTGTACATTTTGTTAAATATAATTTTTTTAAATTTGGAAATTGAATTTTAATATTAATTGTTGATAAATTATTCAGAACTAAACCACAAATTTCTAATGATCTAATATTTGGTAAAATTCCAATAATTTCCAGATTTGTTGATTTATAAATAATTAAATCTAATTCAGTTAACATTTGAGTAAATGATAATGGAGTTAAATCAACATAATTTTGATTTTCTGGTGGATAAATTGATAATTTTTGAACTAAGAAATCAACAGGTTCAATATTATTAAAATTTTCAACATAAGTTTCTAAATGACCTAAACAAGAATCAATTTTATAATTATAATCTTGAATTAATTGATTACGTAAAATCAAAGTATTATCACAACTTTTATGAAATTGAATATTTTTAACATTTGGAAAAACTTGTAATAATTTTTGTAATTTATCAAATGATATATAAGCACTTAAGAATTTAAAATATAAAACTTTAACATTATTAAATTTTAATTTTGTTGTTAACCAATTAAATAAAGTTGTTTCAGGAGAATTAAACCAAACTAAATTAATTTTATTTGATAAAATTCTATTTGAATTATTTAAATTATTTTCATTTTTAAATATATCTAATAAACAATTAGCATTAACTTTAACATTATTTGATCTTGAAATAATTAAATTCAATTTATCATCATTTCTATAACCATGTAATTCTAATGAATTAATATTAATAAATTGATAATGATTTAAAATTCTAATAAACAAATTGAATTCAACACTTCCATAACGTAATTGATTGTTTAAAGAAGTAGTATGACTATATCTATCAGAAACAATCAATTCTAATTGATTAAATAAATCTAAAACAATTGGTCTTATCATTGACGGCAAAGCTTCAAATAAATGAACAAGTTCAGTAATTGGAATTAATTTTAAAACATTTTGTTGAATCTCTAATGGCAGATTCAAATACACTTCAAGAGTGTGATCTAATTGCATTGTGATCTCTTATTTGTCCTGTTGTCCTGTTGTTGTGTTCTAACTTGATCTTGTGATTAGAAAAGGAGTTGTTTTGCTACAAATTGAATCAGTTGCTTATCAAATGCCGCTGCGCCGCTGCGTGCGTGAGGCTATTGTAATATTGAGCCGCTGCGTCTCTGCGGAAATTACCTGCTACTGTAGTTATTCAAGTCTATTAAATCTATTAACTAATTTATATCATCAAATTGGTCATCTGATGTAACTTCAATATATTGGACATCTTTAGCATTAAACATAAACAGTTCTTCTCTTATAACAGTTTCAAAACTAGTTTTATTCTCTTTAATCCAATGTTTTGGTACAACAACTCCTTTACCAACAATAAAATATAATTGTTGCATAGTTTGATTCCAATTAACTTTCTTTAAAAATGATGCTAATTGTCTTGTTCTCATTCCAAAATTATAATTAAATACTGCTTTTTTAGTATAACATTTGAATGAATTTAATGATTTTGGAATTAATGTAAAATTAACACATTCTTCTAAATTATAATTTCTAAAACCTGTTGTTAATCTATTTAATTGATTTAATTGATTTAAATTAGTTGAATCTAAATCAATTTTTAATGTTCCATCAAACATTAATATAATTGATTTTAATGAATTTGGAAAAATTAAATTTTTAAATTCATTTCCATCATATGTAATTGCTAATTCAATTAAATTAATTGGAAATTTTGGTAATAATTCATTACCACATATAGTTAAATATTTAAGTTGTGTTAATGTATCACAATCTATAAATATACCATCATCATAATCTAAATAAATTGATTCTAATTGTTTACAATTTATAAATGCATTTTTATTAAATTTAAGATTAAATCTTTTAATTGATAATTTCTTTAAATTTTTTGTATTTAATATTAAATCTTTTGTTTCAAATTGTGTTGGATAATTTAATTCAATGATTCTTAAATTTGGATGATTACAATTCAATGAAAAATTATTTGCATCAATTGGTGAATGTTTTGTAATTAATTTAATTAAATTTGGAAATTGTAATGTAAAATTAATTAAATTTTCTTGAATATATGATAATCCACTAATTTCAATTATTTCAATACTTGGTAATATACCTTTAATTGAAAATATCTTTGTTTTATCTGAATATAAACATAATTTGTTTAAATTTGTTGATTGATTTAATGATTCTAAATTTATAATTGAAGATGATTCAATTTCAATTGTTATAAATAATTCATGAGCATATTGAATTATAAATTCTTTAAAAGTTTCATTACAATTGATTAATTCTTGATATTTTAAATGAATACAACCAATATAAGGAACTATTTGATTTTTTAAATGTAATTTATTAATCAAATATAATGTATCAAACCAACATGAATTAAACCGTATATTTTTCAAATTGTTATTATTATTTAAAAATAAACATAAATTTTCTAATTCATTTGGACTTATATAATCTTCTAATATAATTGAATTTATATTAGTTAAATATCGACTTGATAATTCTTTAAATTTTAAACCTTTTTCACCTTTTATTTCAAATCTAAAACTTGTATCTTTAACAATTATATTCTTGATATTTTTCAATAAATTTGGATTTCTTGATGATATTTTTTTAATCAGTTGAAATTCAATTGTAATATTATTTGAATTCAATATTAAATTATCTAATAATTGATGTTTCTTTAAATCTAAATCATCTTCATCATGATTTGGATAATATTTTAATTCAATTGAATTTAATTTATTATTAATTAAAGTGAACTTTTCACATAACAACTGGAATTCTTCACCATTTATACTGATCTGTCTATTATAATCTATCCATGAATACCAATTCATTATTATTATATTTCTATTACTAACTATATCAACAATTAATTCACTAATATCATCGTCATCTTTTGAAATCAAATAAACCAAAAACCAACTTGGTAATCTCTGTAAAATTGAATAAGTCAAATCCACTGGTAATTCTGTCAATAACACCACACATTGATGTATATTTAAAGACATTATTTGTGTGAAATCAAAAGGATAATTTGACCATATTTAAAGCAAATTAATTTACAAGTTGTTTGTTCTAGTTTAAAGCGCTTCAACTTGTTGTGGAGAAACACAATAAATCACATTAAATCAACTTACAAACACATTATAAATTTAATGATGATATCAGGATTAAAGAAATCTCCAATAATAGTATCAAAGAGAAGTATATCTTCAATTAAAAAAGCAGGTTGTATAATAATTGGTGATGAAATATTAAACTCAAAAATAATTGATACAAATTCAAGATTCTTTGCTAAATTTTGTTATAATAATGGTATAGAATTGAATAAAATAACAACTGTTGGTGATAAAGAAAATGATATAATTGAAACAGTTCAAGAATTTAATGAAAAATATGATTTGGTTGTAACTAGTGGTGGAATTGGTTCAACTCATGATGATATAACTTATAATTCAATTTCAAAAGCATTTAATTATGATTTAAAATTAAATAATGAAGCATTTGATAGATATAAATCATTTAGAGGTGAAGATAAATTGAAAGAATTTAATGAATTACAATTAAAAGCATTTATGAGAATGTTTCAATTACCTTATCATGAAAATCAAGTTAAAACATTTTATGCTGATAATACTTGGACTCCAATTGTAAATATTAATAATAAATTGAATTTATTACCAGGAGTACCTAGATTTTTTGAAATTTTATTAATTGATGGATTATCTAAACATTTGAATTTATCATCTTCTAAGAAAAACAATTATTTAACTTATTATATTACAACAAATTTATCAGAAATTAGATTTGCTCCATTAATTTCAAAAAAACAAGATTTAATTAATTCTAAGAATTTAAATATTAAAATTGGTTCTTATCCTCATTATGAAAAACAATTGAATTCAATTAGTATTACTGGGAAATCATATGATAAAGAGTATATGAGATGTTTAGTTGATGATTTAGTTAAATCTGTTAATGGTAAAGAAATTACAAAAGAAGAAGAAGAAGAATTATCTAATGATAGATCATTGAATTGATTTTACTTATTTATTTTATTTATTTATTTATATTTTTATTTATATTTATATTTCTAATATCTTTCTTTACATTTAGATTGACTTTCTGTTCTGTTTTTTTTTTCAATATTATTCTGTTGTTTTGTAATTGAGAGAGAGAATCCTATGTAAAGTTATGGTATTATTTAGAACACAAAAATATGTATAAATGGCGACAACAAAAAAAAAGACAAATAAAGAAAGGAAACAAGAGTATGTACAAATAAAAAGTAAGTAAATAATAATAAAAAAAAACAGGCATGACAAATAAAAACAATTAATAAATGAACAAGAAAAGAAAAAAATGATAAAATAATAAAAAATAGACATAAAAATTAATAATAAGTTATTAAAATAAAATAAATTAAAAATAAAAATGTTTTGAATATAATTTAAAGAGAAATAGTAATAAAATTATAATTATCTAAATTAAATAAAATTATTTCTTTTCTTCTTTAACTTCTTCTTTGATTTCTTCAACTTTTTTTTCATTTGAAATAAATTCAACTGAAACATTCTTAACAGCACGATAATCTAATTTTAATTGATTTTCTAATTGTTTACCAATATCACCCATCTTATCTAATGTTAATTGATTTTCATAACTTTGATTATATGATCCAACACCTAATTGTAATTTAACATTTAAATTAGTACCAGAAGGCAGAATATTTAAATTTTTAATTAATAAATTAGAATCTTGTTTCATTAAATCAAGATTAACTGAATCTTCAATATCACAATATCTTGGATCATCTTTTGGTAATGCTTTATCAATTAATTCTTTAAATGATTGGAAAACACCAGAAATACCAACTTTCATAACTAATAAAGAAACAATTAATCCTCCAACTGAATCTAACCAATAAATATTTAAGAAATAACCAGATGTAATTGTAGCTAATGCAACAACTGAAGTTAATGAATCAACTCTATGATGCCATGCATTTGCAATTAAAACTTTAGATTCCATTTTTTCACCAACTTTACGTGTTGCTCTAAATAACCATTCTTTAACACCAACTGAAGCTAAAGCGATCCAAGCAGCATTAATATCTGCAGTTTGTAAAGCAACAGATTCAACACCACCATCAACACTATGTCCATGATCATGAGCATGACCAGCATCACCCATATGAATATGAGTATGAGAATGAGCTGGGAAAACATTAGTTAACATATCCATAATATTATGAGGTAAAACAGTTGATAAAATATCAACTAATGATGACCAACCAATTTTTAAACCAGCATATAATAAAATTGCAGAAACAAATAATGAACCTAAAGTTTCAATCTTACCATAACCATAAGGATATAAAGCAGATGGAGATTTAGTTGAATACTTAACAGTTGATAAAGTTAAAACATCAGAAACTAAATCACCAACAGAATGAATAGCATCAGCAACTAAAGCTTGTGAATGGAAATAAATACCACCAAAAAATTTAGAAACTGCCATTGTAGCATTAACACCAAATCCAACCCAAGTAATTTTAACACCTTCATTGGCTAAATTCTTAGTATCATATAATTTCATAGCTTCTGGATCAGAAGCATGAGAATGAGAATGATCATGTGAATGTTGATTTGTTGAATCACCACTAGCCATAATTTTATGAATTGGAGTATGTGGATCAAAAAAATCTTTAATTTTAGTCCAAACAGTAACTTTTTTTTCATTTAAATTGATTTGAAATTCTTCACCTGATAAATCCATTTCATCTAATTCAGGAAATTCAGGATGACTATGCGAATGTAAAAATTGTTTACCTGGAGCAATCTTTGTATCATGTGAATGAGAATGACCACCATGACTACCTAATTGTTCTAATAAAGCATCTGTTTTCAAACTTTTTGAAGGTTCTTCGGTACTAGGAGTACTTGCACTTTGGTTATTACTATGACTATGACTATGACTATGACTATGAGAAGGATCAGAATGTGAATGGGAATGATATAAGATTGGTATTGTTGAAAAATTCAATTTTGAGGTATAATTTTGGTTCAACAGCAAACTTTTTGTGAATGATCTGGAGACACCAGGAGTAAGGAGGATTCGATGGTACATGGCTAGATGAGTATGAAGAATCTTATGATTATCCTACTTTTCCTTAATAACTGATAACTCTAGGAATCTAGGATGAACACCAAAATCGAAACTAATTTGTTGATTTTCCAGTTGAACTTGAGGGTGTTTTGGGGCGCGCACGACCCGGAGACGGGGTGCGAGATTTCAGCTATCGCCGAGCGCCGAGCTCGGATTTGAGTGTGTTATTCGGACAGGGTTTACCACTTCATTAAAACTATACATTCATTGATTCATTCCAATTAATCTGTTTCTAATGTCTTCTCTATCTCCTTCGAAGTTGATACTACAACCACCTATCTTTCTATAAATTAACTTCAACTTATTTGAATCTTCTTCGATTAATTGTCCATCAGTATCATAATTCAATCTTTCAATGTAATTCTTTTTAAATAAATAACAACTTTTAACTAATTTAACTAGTAACATCAACTCATCTGGATATAAAGTTAATTCATTCAGACTATTGGAAACAAATTCAATTAATTTATCTAATGTTGGTTTCTTTTGAATTATTTCTTCAACAAATTTACTTGATTCAAATTTCAATTTTAAATCACATAATGGACAAATAAATCCACCTTGAATTTCAACTTCTTTATTATTTTCTTTTTCTTCTTTTTCTTCTTCTTCTTCTTCTTTAGCTACCTCTTCTTTTTCTTCAACTTTTTCATCTTCTTTATTTTTTAATCCAATACATTTAAAATGAAACCAATCTTCACATGAATCACATTCAATCATTGCATCATCTTCATGTGATAATCTACAAACACAATAATTTGATGTTTCTAAATCTTCTTTAAAAATATCATCATTTAATTGAATTTCTAATCTAATTGAATTATTTAATCTTTTAATTGATTTTGGAAAATGTGAATGGAAATTTGAACGTAATTTTAAAAACCAATTCTCCATATTTAATAAAACTGTATTTTCTAAATAATCAATTTTTTCTTTAAATTCTTGATATTTTCTACATTTATTTATAATTTCTTGTAATTGACTTATATTAATACCTGATGATAATTCAGAAACTTGTTCTGCTAAATCAATAATTTTTAAAAATTCATCTTCTTTTTCATCACTATATAATTCATCTCTTTTTTTAATTAAATCTAAAACTAAATCCAATTGATTTGATGCTTGTTTAAATTCATGTGTTAAATTAAAATATTTTTCTCTTAATTCACTATTTATTGGATATGATGAATATTTATTATAAATTTCATTAACTTGAGAAATTTCAACTTTATCATCATTCAAATATAAATTCAATTCATTATTACCATTTATTGAAGTTTCATAATCATTTTTTAAACTTTTAATCATTTCAAAATCATCAAATGATCCAACTAATTCACCTTGTTCAATTAAACTTTTTAATATTTCAATATCTAAATTATTCATATTAATATGTTTCACAGTTTTTAACCATTTTCTTCTATTAATAATTCTTTCTAATAATGTAAAACTCTCTAATTTAACTCCAATTGATTCACCTAATAAATGTAAATTTTCTAATTCTAAATCTGTTGGAACTTTACCATGACTATTTAAATTATTATTAATTATATTAACTGAAATTTCATTAAATCTTAAAACTTCTTGACCAAATTCAATTAATTGATCCATTTCTGGTACACTAACTGATAATCTTGGAATTTCTTTAATTAATTCATCTAATTCATTAGGATCCAGAAATGATTCTTCATTTGTATCACATAATGAAACAATTGAACTTCTATGCCCATTATTATTATTAGAATTATTATTGGAATTACCACCTCTTTGTCTAACTCTATTATTTGCTTTAGATTGTAAGAATTTATTAGCTTTAATAACCCATTCTTCAGTTAATGACATTTGTAATTTCAATTCTTTAAATTTATCAAATGCTTTCATTTCATCAAATCCAATTTCACGATTTTCAAAAACTAATTCACCTTCATTTAAATATGATTTTAATTTTTTAAATGATGGTTTATCATAACCTGAAATTAATTCTCTATATTTAATCAACCATTCATTACCTGTAATTAATTTACTTTTTAAATATTTTAAAAATTGTTTTAAACCTTCATCTGTAATTAATGTAATTAATTCTATTTTTAAATTATCTTCAGTATTATTTAATTCAATAAATTTATTTAATGAAATTGTAAAATTAGATTTTTTATCATTTGCATCAATTAATTTAATAAATGATGGATAATTATCAACTAAATCAGAATCTGTAAATTTATTAATTTTGTTATTATTATTATGATTATTCTTATTAATTTCTTTAACACCATTAATACATCTAATTTGATTTCTTAATTCAAGTTCTTTTTCAATTAATTCATTTAAAATTGGTTCAATACTTAATAAAATATTTTTATCTTCACATGAATTACCAATATTCATTAAAAATTTAAATGTTGAAAAATTTGGTGTTATCTCTTGTTTATTTAACCAATTACATGATTCAATACAATAAGGTAACCAAGATTTAGTTGCAAAATTAACTGATTCACTAACTGTTGTACCTAAAGAAACTGATGAACTATAAGTTTTAGGAAATTTAATAATATATTCACCAGGTTGTTGATAAATTCCATAAACTTTAATACCATTTTTCTTTAAAACATCAGGTGAAATAAATATTTCATTATTTAATCTTAATGGTTTTTCATTATTATTATTATTTATAAATTTTTTAAATTTTGAATTATTTGGTTCACTTCTTGAAACTAATGGTTCAGTTAAAATTCTATTTTCCATTGTAACTGAAAAAATATCAGAATTATTAATTAAATTACCATATTTATTAAAATTTTCTTCTTCTTCTGAATTATCTTCATCTTTTCTTTTTAAATAAACTTGTAATAATTTTTCAAATTTTTCTGAACTTTCAGGTGCAATAAAATACCATGCTTTCATATCACCCATATGTTGATAATCAGCTTTATATAACCAATGATCTTCCATATTCCATGATTGTGAACTATAAAACATACCAAATGACATAGATGGTAAAATTAATGAATCTGAAACATTTGGTAAATATTGTAATAAAGAATTATCACAAACTGATAAATTTTGTAAATTCCAAGGATGAACTAAAAATGTATTTGAATCAGAAATTGGTCTATTTTCAAAACCAGATTCATGAATTTTTGTTGTAACATTCATTGCAATTTCAGTTTCTAAAATTGTATTTGGATCATCAAATATATCCCAAAAACATTTTTCTAAAAATTGTGGATCATTTAAATGAACTTGTTCATTAACTGAAATACCATGTAAAATTCTTCTTCTAAATGCTCTTGATTTATCATTAAATTGTTTAATATTATACAGTGAAGAAACTCTAGTTTCATATGGTGAACAATCATCAAATTCATCTTTTGAATTAGTCCAATTATAAAAATCATAATTTGATAAAGTTAAATTATCATTAACTGTAATATGTTTCTTTTGTGTTGTAGCTTGATCAAAAAATGGATTAAAACCTGATGCTAATAAATCAACTCTTTTACGTTTTAATAAACTTGCAGAACCAATAATTCTTGGTAAATAATTTCCATTTTCATCAACTTTTTGTCTTTTAGTCCAATTTAAATCATCCTTATCATTATCAGTAATAGTAGTAGTAGTAGTAGTAGTAGAAGTATTTTGTTTTTCATTATTACCATTTTGTTGTTTTTGATCTAAAAGATCTAAAGGATAAATATAACGTTGATAAGCAGATTTAATTGAAGAGGATAATGAAGAAGTAATTTTACCATAAAAACCTAATTCTCTACCAACTTGAGCCCACATTTTTTCAGCACAACATTTTTCATAACCACCTCTTAAATGAACAGATTTTTGTAATCTAAATAAATCAATTGATCTTTTATCAATACAAGGCAGCTTATTTAATGATAAATTTTGTTCTTTTAAAATATCTAATAATCTTTTATGAAATTGATATCTTGCATTTAATTCATTAACATAAGAATTCCATAATTGTCTTCTTGTTTTAAACCATAATGATTCTAAATTAGCTGAAAATTTATGATTAAAAGTTGATGGAGGTATAATTTTAACAGCACCATATTTTTCACCTAATTCACGAATTGATTCAATATATTCAATTGGATCTCTATATTGTGTAACAGTTGGTTTCAAAATTGGAATACCTTCAACTTTCATTGAACTAGTTGCATTTTTATAAGGAGATGTTTTCGTATTAATAAAATCAGGTTGTGGATTAACTTTATTTTTATTTTGAGGATAAATATAAGGATTATAATGATGAGTTATATTTGAAAGTTTATTAGAAGCAGGGATATCATTAGTACTACTACTACCGCTAGTAGTAGAATTATCATTATTACCATCCACAGATTTATTAATTTGCCCAGTACCTTGTCTCATTATATCATTTGAAAAAAAACGATAAAATCTTGAAGTTTTTGGAGGACCATTCAAAATTGCTAATTTTCTTTGTTGACTGTGATTAATATTATTATTATTATTATTGTTATTACTATTTGAAGTACTTAAATAAGTACTATTAAGACCAGATAATGATGGAGAAGATAGAGGAGAATTATGAGATGATATAGCTGGAGATGGATTTTTCTTTTTGAAATTAGTCAAAGCAACAGAATCAGTAGAGTATCTAGATTTCAATAGATCATCATTAGATTTATCATTTGTAACTTTAAACTTTGATGAACCTGCAGCTGATTTCCTAAGTTTCACATCATCACCATTTATAGAACTATTAACAGAAGAGGGCCGACTACCTTGAAGTGAATTTGGTTTACTATTTCTATTACCATTATTATCTTCTCGGTTTATGATAGTTGGTGATGGCATATGGAGTTGTTTATCATTACCATTTGATCTAGGGATGACGGATGCCATAGGTGAAGAATTGCTATGCCCAAGATTTAATGAAGGTAAATGCAGTGAAGCATTTGAAGAATTTGAAGAATTTGAAGAAATTTGAAGATTTGATTGATTATGAGGACTTTTAAAATCATGTAATTTAGGTAATTGTTGTTGTTGATGTAATTGTTGAGGTAATGGAGAAGGTAGTTGGTGATCTTGTTGAGATTGACCAAAATGAGGCATTCCTTGATGAGGTTGTGTAGGTTGATGATAAGAAGATAAAGATGTAGTAGAATTAGTAGTAGGATGGGGTGGTGGTGCCGGAAGTTGGTTATGATTGAATTGTTGTTGATGATGATGCTGAAAAGAAGGAAATGGTGGGTGATTAGGATGTTGCTGTTGTTGATGTTGAAGTGGTGGAGGTGGAAATTGAGTTAAATTAGGGTATTGTTGATGATGTTGAAAAGATGAAGAAGGAGGAAGACCTTGAGATTGAATAGGAGGTAATTTCCATGTCGAAGGAACTGATCTTGAACTATCTAATAGATTATGATGGGAAGGAGGTGGTTGATTCTGATTATTATTATTTTGTTGTTGTTGTTGTTGAAAAGGCTGTGAAAATGAAGAAACAGGAGGAAGAGTAAAATTATCAAGTGTACGATGTGCTATTGGGAATTGCTGTTGATTTCTATTATTTTGAGGTAAAGAAGTAACAGGAGGTAGAGACAGACTATCAGTAAGAGATGATAGTGAAGGTAAAGATACCCTTTGTTGATTAGGGGAAGGAAATAAATTGTTATTATCTGTAGTTCTTGAAGTCATGTTTTATGATGAAAATTGAAGTTGAAAAAGATCAACTATTTGAATGAATAAATAACAGAGGGAAGAACAACAAGTTCAAGATAAAAAGACGATTCTCCTGAAGACTAGAGTAACCAAGAACCACGACGTTGTACAGAGAGATTGAGCAAGAGCAGAAGAAGAGGAAAAGGGAAAAGACTTGAAGAGATGAAAAGCTCTTCAGCTCTTCTACTAATGCATGTTGCAGTCAAACAATGCAATTATTAGCACAACTTACAACCACGTTCATACACTGTGTATACACTACACTCCAGCTACTAGCTCTCTCTAACTCATACCAGTGTCTACTACTCCATACCCTTATACTCCTACTCTCTCTG
>JAJLSG010000303.1:0-52729 GCA_030567495.1 Ambrosiozyma neoplatypodis | reverse complement strand
TCTACAGAGTCTACAATGTCTTATCATCAATCCAACAACAATAATAATAAAACCAATCAAACTCAGAATTCAACTCCATCTTCAACTTCAACTCCACAATATTTGAGTTTTCAACCTGTTGAATTTGATCCAACTTTAGATTTAACAAATATGGAACAGTATAATTCTAAAATTTACAAAGTAGTTCCAGTTTATGAAAAGATTCAAGACAGTGGCGCAAAATATACCGATAACACTGTTCCACCTGCTTATGATGAATTATATCAAAAACAAAATTTTGAAAAATTACCTGAATATAAAGATTTAGAAAAATTAGAATTTAATGATCATCAAGAAGAAAATCAAAACGATAATAATAACGATGATGATGAAAATTCAAAACCTGTTAAAACTTCAAAAGCTGCTTGGTTTCATTATTTATTCTTATGGTTTATTATCTTTTATTTCTTAGTTCCACTTGATGAAATAATGTCTGGATGTTCAATAGAAAATGATGATGGTACTCAAGATTTAGATTCTCAAGAATCTTTTGTCAATCAAATGCCTTCAACTGAAGTTACTGAACCAATTAGATATAACTTGGGTAATATTGTTTATTCATTATCAACTACTGATAATGGTAATAAGAAAACTGAGATATCGATTGAAGAGTATGATATTTATGTTGGCATCACTTGGAGAGATTAATTTAATTATTTTTTATTCATCATATTTTTTATTGTGTTAAATTCTCTCTCATTCTTTTTATCAACTAGTTTTCATTGTATATTCAAAAACAATTATGGAAACTGTTGTCATTTCAATTTGATTTCACATTTATTCATTGTGCTAGCGTCGTATTTTTTTTTTCTGAATACATTTTCTTTCATATTATTTAATATTACCGTATATTATGCTGATAACTAGCTGTTCATCTATATATTTGGATTTTTCTTTTATAGCATTTTTTTTTTTACTTTAATTAGTTTATTCTCTCGTTACGTATTTCCGTTTTTTATTTTTATCTTTAAGCAGTTTTTTTTTCTTATTTGTACCAGTCTACTTTATTCTTGTTTATTGTCCTTATGAAGTTCTAATATATTTATATTCCCTTCTGTTCTTTACAATTACTAAAAGAAATGAAACATAAGGTAAATTCAAATAAATTTTCTTAAAACACAAAAACTAAATATTTTTAAAATATAATAATAATAATATAAAAGATAAGACTAGCTTATAATTTAGAAGTTAAACCCAAATACTTAGCATGATGAGCAGCATGATCTTTAACAAAAGTTGAAATGAAATAATATGAATGATCATAACCTTCAACAATATTACAGTTAACTAAACCTTTTAAGGTTGATTCTTCACTTGCTTTTAATAATGATTCAGGTTTTAGTTGATTATCTCTAAAATGGAAAGGATCTTTAGTACCAACATGATATAAAATTTCAGTTTTTGGTCCATTATATTTTTTAATTAATTCAACTGGATCATATTCTAACCAATCTAATTTATTTGAACCTAGATAATTACCAAAACATTTTTCACCCCATCCACATTCACTTGGATTACAAATTGGTGCAAATGCAGACACTGATTTAAAATATCCTGGATTCTTTAAATAAAACATTAAAGCACCATATCCACCCATTGAATGACCAGTAATTGAAATATTTTTAAAATCTAATTTTGAGTAATCAATTTGTAAATTTGGTAATAAATCTTTTAAAATATATGAATACATATTGTAATTTTTATTCCATGGTTCATTAGTTGAATCTAAATAAAAACCAGCACCTGTACCAAAATCCCATGAATCATCTTCACCTTTAATTCCAGCACCTCTTGGTGATGTATCTGGGAAAACAACTGCAAATCCATATTCATTTGCAAATGGTTGCCAAAATGCTTTTTCTGATGCATTATTTGGTGTACATGTTAATCCTGATAAGTATAATAAAACTGGTAGTTTAGTTGAACTATTTTCAAAAAATTGTTTTGGTAAATAAACATTAACATCCATTTTAGTTTTTGTAATTGATGATTCATGTGATAATTTTAATAATTTACCTCCATATGAAGCAATTTCACCTTCTGTTTTAAATGACATTTTGTAATTGAATTTCTGATTGATTTGATTGATTTGATTGAATTAATTGAATTAAAGAGAGAACAACTTAAATATGAAAAAAAGGCATTCATTTAAATACAACTTGAAGTTTATAGTAGGTGGATATAATTTCCGGATTCGGAAAACTTTCAAAATCGACGCACTGGCGGAATTTTGATAAGAGCGTCGACCGACGCCAGATAATTTTTTTTAAAATTAAGCCGCAAGAGAAAAAAAATTAGAAGTTTGCGTGTATCACACAATTAAAATAAATTTTTTTTATAATTTTTTTTTTTTTATTTAGATTTCCTAATATTCCTAAAGTTTTTCATTTTTTCTTTCTTGAAGTTAACTTAATTAGTTCTTAATTCATAACTTTCTTATAAAAACAATCATCAAGAGTTTAACAATCTACTTTATTGTTTTTTTTAGTATTTAATTTCATCCACTTTTCTAACAGATCAAAAAGAATATCAATTTATATCAAATTAAGATAAAAGTTTAAATTTTTCAAAAATGCAATTAACTTGGAAAGATATACCAACAGTTCCAACATCAAATGATATGCTGGATATTGTTTTAAATAGAACTCAAAGAAAAACTCCAACTGTTATCAGAGCAGGTTTTAAAATTCAAAGAATTAGAGCTTTTTATATGAGAAAAGTGAAATTTACAGCTGAAGGATTTATTGAGAAATTTGATGATTTATTAAAAGGTTTCCCAAATATCAATGATTTACATCCTTTCCATAGAGATTTAATGGATACATTATATGAAAAAAATCATTATAAAGTTTCATTAGCTGCTGTTTCAAGAGCTAAAACTTTAATTGAACAAGTTTCTAGAGATTATGTTAGATTATTAAAATTTGGTCAATCATTATTCCAATGTAAACAATTAAAAAGAGCTGCTTTAGGTAGAATGGCTACAATTACTAAGAAACTAAAAGATGCTTTTTCTTATTTAGAACAAGTTAGACAACATTTAGGTCGTTTACCATCAATTGATCCAAATACTAGAACTTTATTAATTTGTGGTTATCCAAATGTTGGTAAATCCAGTTTCTTAAAATGTATTACTAAAGCTGATGTTGAAGTTCAACCTTATGCTTTCACCACTAAATCTTTATATGTTGGTCATTTTGATTATAAATATTTAAGATTTCAAGCAATTGATACTCCAGGTATTTTAGATAGACCAACTGATGAAATGAATAATATTGAAATGCAATCTATTTATGCTATTGCCCATTTAAGATCTTGTGTTTTATATTTTATGGATTTATCAGAACAGTGTGGTTTTTCAGTTGAACAACAAGTTAAATTATTCCATTCAATTAAACCATTATTTGCTAATAAATCTGTTTTAGTTGTTATTAATAAAACTGATATCATAAAAGTTGAAGATTTAGATCAAGAAAGACAAGAATTAATTCAATCTGTTTTAGAAGTTCCAGGTGTTGAAATTATGCAAACTTCATGTTACCATGATGATAATGTTATGCAAGTTAGAAATAAAGCTTGTGAAAAATTATTAACTGCTAGAATTGAACAAAAATTAAAGGGTACTGCTAGAGTCAATAATGTTTTGAATAAAATTCATGTCTCAACTCCTTCAGTTATTAGAGATGGTGATAGACAACCATTTATTCCTGAATCTGTTAAATTATTAAAGAAATATGATCCAAATGATCCAGAAAGAAGAAAATTAGCTAGAGATATTGAAGCTGAAAATGGTGGTGCTGGTGTTTATAACAATAACTTAAAAGAACAATATATTCTAGATGACGATGAATGGAAGAATGATGTTATGCCTGAAATTTTAGATGGTAAGAATGTTTATGATTTCTTAGATCCAGAAATTGCAGCTAAATTACAAGCATTAGAAGAAGAAGAAGAAAGATTAAACCAAGAAGGTTTCTATGATTCTGACGAAGAAGATATGGAAGATCCAGAAATTGAAGATATTAAAGAAAAAGCTAAATGGATTAGAAATAAACAAAAATTAATGATTAATGAAGCTAGATCAAGAAAAGCTATAAATAATAGATCAATCATGCCAAGATCTAAGACAACTAAATCATACAGTGAATTAGAAGATCATATGTATCATGTTGGTCATGATGTTACTAAATTAAGAGAAAAGAAATTAGCTTCATCAAAGAAATATCAAGCTTCAGGTTCAGATGTTTTCAGATCTTCTACTGGTGATTCAGGTCCAAGAAGATCAAGTAAACCTATCAGACAAACTGATAGATTAAACGATGGTTTAACTGATGGTGCTTTAAGATCTAAAGCTGAAAGAATTAATAAATTGGAAAGAAGAGAAAGAAATAGACAAGCAAGAGCTGGTGAATCTGATAGAAAGAATGTTGTTGCTTTACCTAAACATTTGTTCTCTGGTAAGAGAGGTATTGGTAAGACTGATAGACGTTAAGATTTTAATTTATTATTATACATTACATATTTTTCTATAATTTGCTTTCATTATTTTTTTTTTATCATTTCATCATTTTGTTCTTGTAATATTCTTTTGTTGTACGATTTGCCTTTTTTTGCGTGTTTTCTTATTTAATTTTTTTTGTTTCTCTTTTTGTTTAATTAAAGGGTTTTGAAATTTTTTCGATTTATTATAATAAATAGAATATCAATAAATTGGGTAATAATTAAAATAAAATGCACAAGAAAAGAATGATACTGTAAAGAAAACGAAAGATGAATAATCTAATTAAAGAAATTAAAAAAGAGAATAATATATATGAATTAAATTAAATCAAGTCATGTAACTTTTTATTATGCTTATGTCTATAAAATTCATAAGCAGCAAAGACTAACGAAACAAAAATACCTAAACCACTTAAACCCATACCACTATAAAATGCATATCTAATCACTTCATAAGTTGAATGCCCATTCTTAGTTGTATAATATTCAACAGTACCAGCAATACCTAAACCAACTGATATTGAATAATTAACAGCTGTATTAACTAAAGAAGCAGCAGCACCTTGATGTCTTTTAGGCAAAGAATTTGATAGAATCATGATACCAGAAGGGAAACTTGAATCCATACCACAAGAACAAATTAGTAAGCTTGGAAATTTTTGAGCCCAATAAATTTGACCTCTTGGTCTTAAACCCATTAACAATGTACCACCTTCAAAACAACACATTGAAACAATCATAATTAATGAAGTTGGAACAATTGGTAATAGTTTACCAGTAAGAAATCCTGCAAATAAACCTGCAAATAAAGCAGGAATAAATTGAACTGCTGCAGCTGTAATTGATAAATCTAAAATTTCATAAGCAAATTTAAATGTATAGAAAAGCCAAATACCAAAACTTGACCAGCCTAAGGCAATACAAGCTAAAGTGAATATAATTTCTGTATTCAAGGGAGGTAATAAGGGATAATTTGACTGTTTTTCGAAATAAGAAAACATAACAATTGAAAGAACCCCAACTATTAGTAAAACATAAACATAAACTTTATCCCATCCAACAACTGGACCATGATTTAAAGCAAAATTAACTAAAATCAAGCCAATAACACCTGTAACTGAACCCCAAGGATCAAACATTTCAAATTTAAGTTTCACTGGTTTTGAACCAACATTTTTTGGGATTACAAAATAAGAAGCTGAAGCCAAAAATAAAGAAGCAATAGCAGTAACATAAAATTGCCATTTCCAGTTTGCTAATTGTGAAAATAAAGCTTCAAATAAAGCACCAACAACAAATCCCATTGGAGCAACTCCACCAAAAGTTGCAAATGCCATGTTTTTTTGAGGACCATTAGGGAAATAATGACCTAATAAACCTAAAGCATTTGGAATAGAAGCAGATAAAGCTAAACCTTGCAACGCTCTACAAACATCAAAAAATTCAATTGAACCAGAATAAGATGCAACACCTGCTAATAAAGAACTGATTGATAACATAATATAAGAACAGATGTAAACCTTTTTATAACCTATTAAATCCCCAAATCTTCCAGAAATCAAAATGAAAGTACCTATGGTTAATGAAAAAGCAGCAGTCATCCATGAAATTTCTCCTGGTTTACTTGAAATATTGAAATCATTTGCTATAAATTTGGACGAGACAACAGTTTGTGACATAACAGCCTGACATAATAATTGTGTTGAAGCCATTAATAAAATAAAAGTTATTTTTCTTACTGTTGATATATCTTCGAATAGTGGGGAAGGTTCTAAGTGAATTAAATGCTCATCATCAACAATACTTTGTTCATCATAATGTTTCTTTTGGTTTTCATATATTTCCATTCCTATTTCACCATTTGGAAAATAATTTGTAACCCCTTCTTCATCATTATCATCATCATTATCATCTTCTTCTTCTGGTCTTTGCGTATTTGCTTCCAAAGTATACCTTGATTGATAATTATCAAAATATAATGGTAAATGAGGAAGTGCCTTGATTTCTTCTGAACTTTCTGAATTTTCAGTGACGGAGTTAGAGTTAGAATTAGAATTCTGGTATTCTTGTTTCTGTGCCATCTTATTCAAGTTCTGATACAGTCACAAAACACAGAGAACTTCAACTTCATCGACCATCTACGTACGTACGTACGTTAACACCTAGCTATAACAAATTTATAACCTAAATCTTAACTATAATTAAGCTGTTTTTTTAAACTTTTGTTTGCACAGCCGTGAATCTGAGAAATCATCGTTTGTTATAATCGATGCTCGAGCTATATGTAGTATCTTGTGTATAGGGCTAGATCAAAAACTGACAAAAAGTGATTAACTTAAAGAATTACTTAATTATAAGAATTCAGGCGGCCGATATGATTAATAAATTAATGAATCATATATATGGAACTTTTCTTTGATATTGTTGTTGAAAATTAAAAGATCGATATCGAAGTGTTTTACACGCGTTTTAATCTGAAATGTTCAATGCTTGTTTCAACGTTTTTCAAAAGTTATTACCTTTATTAAGGATGAACTTTCCCATTTTTTTATCCAAATCATAAATCTTTACAACATACGGTATAATGTATATACCATTAATTAATATACTATATTTTTTAAGATAAGTGGTTTTAACATGAAACTTTCAGTTACCTCTTTATTAACTGTTACAAACTTATTTGTAGCAGTAAATGCTTTTACTTTTACTCATACAGGTGCTTTGTTTGTGGAATCAGATTTTGAAAGAGCAAAGTCCAAAATTGCTGCTGGGGAATCTCCATGGTATGATACATATGAAGAATTAATTGGTAATACTTATGCTTCTGCTAGTTATACTCCAACTGCTCAATCTTATGTTATCAGAGGTAATCCATCTTGGGGTACTGATAATTATCAATATTTATTTAGAGATTGTGCTGCTGCTTATCAATTGGCTCTTCGTTGGAAAGTTACTGGAAATGATACTTTTGCTGATACAGCAGTTACTGTTCTTAATGCTTGGGGTAGTACTTTAGGTGGAATTGGTGGTACTTCTGATAAATATCTTGCTTCTGGTATCTATGGTTATGAATTGGCTGTTGCAGCTGAAATATTAAGAAATTACACTGGCTGGTCTAGTGATGATCAAGATACTTTTGCAAATATGACATTAACTGTTTTCTATCCAATGAATTCTGAATTTATTGATGATCATAATGGATATGGTGCCGCTGATACACATTATTGGGCAAATTGGGATTTAGCAAATTTAGCTTCAATGATGGCTATTTCTATTTACACTGAAAGGGATGATATTTATGAAGAAGCTCTTGACTATCTGAAAACTGGTCAAGGTATGGGTGCTTTCAGTAATCTTTTCCCATATGTTTATACAGCAGAAGAAACAGGCGATGAAGAATTAGCTCAAGTTCAAGAAAGTGGTAGAGATCAAGGTCATGCTACATTAGATATTGCTTTAGTCACTGTTATTTGTCAATTGGCATACTTACAGGGTGACGATTTGTGGGCTTATAATGATAGTATTGTTCTTAAAGGTGCTGAATATGTTGCTAAATATAATCTTGGATATGATGTTCCATGGACTAATTATACTGCTCAAGGTGCTACTTTAGAAACAGCTATTTCATCATCTTCTAGAGGACATTATAGACCAATGTGGTCATTATTATATGCCCAATATGTGGATGTTAAAGGTTTAGAACCTAAATATATTTCAGAAATGTTATCTAATAATACAATTGAAGGTGGTGGTGGAGATTATGGTTCTACAAGTGGTGGATTTGATCAATTAGGTTTTGGTACATTATTATATCCAGATTGATCATGAATCATGTATTACTAAATACTTTTCTTAGCTAGTTCAAATTATGATTATGACTTTTTCCTCTCTCATTTGCTTTTCTAGATTAATTTCTTTGTGATACATATATATATGCAAAATTATATTTTATTTGATTTCTGTAAGCTTATAAAGGTAAATTGATTAATTAATCTTCAAATGATGAATATTCAGGACAATATAGAGCTGTATAAAAGTGAATATTTAATATTAATTAATTGTGTACTAGTATAGTACTACATTTGATAAAAGCGGCTGACACATGCTGCCGATCTCGGGGTAAAGTATACTGTTTGGTAAGTTACGGCCGAGTTTCCGAAATAATCCGAGTTTAATGAGACCATATTGTCCGAGACTCCGAGTTATAGTCTTATAGACTAAGACTATAGTCAAAAACGGTGAAAAACCGAATTACACTGAAAGAAGAGGTTTAAATAAATACTAATATGTTTTATTGAAAATATATATGAATAATTAAATGTATAGAAGCTCAAGAATAATGTAAATAAATAATTTGACTTTTGAATAAAAATAAGAAATATACTATTTTAACTTGTTAAACAACGCAAATACCATCTTTTTTATAAACTTTACCGTCTTTCATAACAAAATCAATTGTTCTTAAATACTTTATATTTTCTCTTGGATCTTCATTAACAGCAACAAAATCAGCTGCAAAAGACTCACCTAACCAACCAAATTTTCTACCACATCTATGATCACCACATGCTAACCAACCATTAAAAGTCAAACATTTTAGAGCGTGTTCAATTGGAATACCAGATTCAACAAATAATTCTAACTCTCTAATATTTTCACCATGATTAAATGTACCAGTATCACCACCACAAGCTTGAGTAATACCCATTTCCCAAGCCATATATGTCTTTTTTAACATTCTTTTGAAATTTTCACCATATAATTTCTCAGCAATTGTTAAAGTTGGAACTAAAATACAATTATTTTCTTTAACAACTTTTAAAGTGTCTTCATCACACCAAAATCCATGTTCGATTGAAGTTGCACCAGCTTTTGATGCCATTACAACAGCTCTATTTGTAGCACAATGAGCAGCAACAGGGCAATCAGCATTTTTAGCCTCTTCAACTAAAACATCCATTTCATGTTGTGTATATAAAACAACATCAGGATTTGGATTTTCAGGTGGAAATTGAACTGATGATAAATAAGGATGAGCAACTTTTGGTGGATATCTCATAATTCTTTTACGGTAATCAGCAAAAAATTTGATAATATCACAACCCATTCCTAATCTTTTTCTAACTGCTTTTCTAATTTCATCTTCACCATCACATTCTTCAGAAGTAATTGGACATCTTGTACCACCAAGTGTATTTTCAGTATGAGTTTTAATACCTGTAACACTTGCTAAAACTCTACTAGCAACAAATAATCTTGGTGATATTTTTAAAATTCCTCTATTAACAGTATCTCTAAAATTAATATCACAATCACCCATACCTTCTGAACCTAAATCTCTATAAGTTGTGTAACCACTATCAATCATAGCTGTTTTAACATGGTTTGTGGCTCTAATAATTCTTTCAACAACAGATTCATCCGTTTTTTGTTTAGCATTACCAGCTTCATCATAAGAATGTAAAAAGATATGTGTATGAGCATCAACAAAACCAGGCAAAACAACTTTACCACGTAAATCTATATCATTATCATTAATTTCAGCATCATTTGAATCACGTTGAATCACTTCAACAATTAAACCAATAACAGGATCAATTTTGAAACTTTTATTTGATTCGAACTTTAAAGTTAATGAGTTGTAAACAATTGATGTATGAATAAAAAATGGAGGAATAGCTGATTTTCTTAGATTTGCTAATCTATTAAATTCAGCTTTTGATTGTGGAACTGGTGCTGCTGGCTCTGGGGGAGTTGGAATTTGACAACATTCACAGGACATGATAATTAGAGTAGATTTGTTTAATTCGAGGTTTCATTTTTGGAAGAAAGTTGTTATATGTACAGCTTTTAGTTTTTGGGTATATTTTGATCTCCTAGCTTATACATAAGTAAAAGTTGAAAAAATTAGTGTGCGACTGTAAACGCGTTTCTATCACCAATAGTTTCGCATTAAGAGCGGAGTTCAACAAGTACAAGTGAATAACTTCAGAATAAGCTATAGTATACGTGATGTTTTTTTTATAATGAATTATATGATTAAATATAATTGATTCAAAGTTGAAGTGACCATATATATATATAGTAGTCAGATAGCAAAAATAAATTAAATACATATGTATAAGATGGTTATTAATATTACTCAGAAGATTTTGAATTATCTATCAGAGAATCTACCAGATTTAATCAAATCAGGAATGGTACCACTTAAATAGAGACCCAATCTATAACCAGGTACAATATCAAACATTAATTGATTTAATTGATAAATCAACAAAATTCCTAATGGGTAAACAAGCATACCAATTTGAACTTAATTCAGAGATTAATTTTTGACCAATTTTTAAACCGTTTAAAACATCATAATATTCAATTATACCGCCATTATTATTAAATAGATTTGAATATAATTTAATTATAATTGTAATTGATAAAGTAGCAATTGTTAAATCATTTAAAATTATCCAATATGGTATAATTTGAAATGCTTGGATTTTATATTCATAATTTTTAATAATTGATAATGAATGAGATAATAAATTTAAAATAAATTGATTAAGTTGATTATTCATTAAGCATTCATTACATCGATGGGATAATAGTTGAGCTGAGGTAATATATAGTTCATTTAATGAATTATTTGAATTTAGGGTTTGTAGATTTCTTATAATTGGACACGATGTACTATTATCATAAATTGAATCAAATAGTTTAATTCTAGTTGTTAGTTTTAAAAAATCTGTTCTTAAATCATTCTTTTTTTTATTTATAATAATATTATCATCATCATCGTCATCATCATCGTCGTCGTCATTCTCATTCTCAATAAAATTTAAAATTTGATCATATTCAATAATAATTGATGGAGGTCTACCTAATGACATTGAAAGTGAAGTTTCAAGTTTATATAATACATAAAGTAATCTTTTTTTGGGGATTGAATTACATATTGAACCAGGTAATGGATTATCATTAATTAAATTAGTTAAATGCAATTTTTCAGCTATTGTACAAGCAACTGATAAGTTTTTCCAAGTTGGCTTATTTGATTCAGGATCTAATAATTCATAAATTGATAAAAATAATAAACTTAATAATGAATCACCATCATTTTCAATTAATCTATTTTTTTTCATTAGATCAATAACTTTTTCATATAGCATTAATTTAATTGAGACAAAATCTAATCTTCTACGCATTAGGTGGGTTGCAGAAATTAGTAAAATTTGTAAAATAAATAGTTGTTCATTGTTTGGATAATTTTTAATTAATAAATCATAATGAAAGAAATTTTCAGATAATAAAGGGAAAATTGGATAAATATTAGTTAAATAGTTTGAAATTAAAACTCTTGAATGATCGTTTGTAATTAAATTATAATCAAAATTAATTTTAACAGTTGGAATTGAATCATAATTTTGAATTGTTGATAAAGGTATATCTAAATCTGTTTTTAAATTTAATAATTCACAAGTCATATACATAAAACAAATTGATGAACCAGGGCCAAAGAAATGATTTAGTGAATCAGAACCTTCTAAAAAATAGCCAGATTTGAGAATATTAAAAAGTAGTTTCTTATCATTATCATTAGTTGTATTAATATTAGCATTACTATTATTATTATTATCTTTTTGTTGCTCATCATTATCATTGTTATTATTATTTGAATTACTTCTTTTCTCAATTTTTTTTTCATACCTCTGAATTTCAACTTTTAATTCTTTTATTCTATCATCTAAATTTTTTAAGTATTTTCTAGTTACATTTGTATTTAAACCTTCATCAAAATATTCACAAATTGAGCCCATTGATTCACAATTTTTACAACTTGGTAAATTCAAATCACATTTCTTCTTTCTTTTTTTGCAAATTGTACATGATGGTAACATTTAGGATATAATTGATTAGTTTTTTAAGTTTTATAATTAGCAACAGTTCAATTAATTATTTATTTTATGAAAAAAAGACATTGTTGTGGTTTTGTAAATACTCATAGAGATTCGAATTTTGAATTTAGTTGGTGTGCGGATGTATTTGATGAATTTTTATTTTAAGATTAACTGATCAGTGATCATGATCAATGATTTGAGTTTAAATTAAGAAAGACTAATAGGATAAATTCCATTCATTTGATTTATTATTTTTATCATTTTACTGTTGATATTTTCTGAATTATAATAATAAATAAAAATGTTTTCAAGAACTTTTTTAAATACAATAAAACAATCAAGTATTGGATTTAAAAGATCAATATCAACCAATACCAAACCGATAGTCAATTCAACTACTAAAAGTAAAATAATTGGATTGACATCATTAACAGCATTAGGACTAACATTAACAACTTTGAATTCAACTAACAAAATAAGAAATGATACAAAAGAAATTGAAAAATTAACAACGAATTCAATTTTAGTTGAATCATCACTAGATTCATTTCCAATTGAAATTAAAGATAAATTGACAATACCATTTCAATTAATTGGTAATGGAGTTAGAACTGTTACATTTTTACATATGAAGGTTTATGCATTAGGATTATATATATCATCAAATGATTTATCATTAATTAAAAAAATTTGGCATTCAAAATATTTAGAATCAATTTATTCAATCGATAAATCAAAAACACATAAGGAAAATTTAGAAGAAGCTTTAAATAATAATCCTGAGATTTCAAATTTACTAGTTGATAACTTGTTAAATTCAGGAGTTAGATTAAGTGCTAGAATTGTGCCATGTAGAAATACTGATTTTAATCATTTAAGAGATGGATTAACAAAGACAATTAGATCAAGTGATTTATATAGAAAGCTAACACATGATGAAGGATTCAATGAAGCAGATGATAAAGCAATTTCACAAGGATTACATGAATTACGTGATTGCTTTAATTCAAGAAAAACAACAGCTGCCAAAAATTCAGTTTTAATAATTGAAACAATTGAAGATGGGAAACTAAGATTAACATTTGAACAATATTTAAGACATGATAATAAGCATTTAGAACCTGTTGTTATTGGTATTGTTGAAGAGCCATTGATTTCTAAATTATTATTTTCAGCATACTTAAGCTGTGGTAAACCATTAAGTCCACCAGCTAGAAGTAGTGCTATCCAGTCATTAATCAGTTTATTTTAATTTATTAATTTATTAATTTATTAATTTATTTACAGCTACTTATTTATTCCTGTTTATACCACTTATTTATCATATATACGACTCTCTTTAATAACCAAATAAAAGTTTCTGATGATCTGATCTGATCTGTTGTTGTCACGTACCCTGCCCACATTTCAGTGAGAATATAAATACCGAGTAGTTCCCTGATCAAATGACTAACTACTACAATTTAATATCTTACTGAAAAATCTATCAATATATTATCATGTCGTTATCATCATCAGTAAAAGAGAAAGTATCATATGAGTCATTAGCTGAATTAGATGAATTATCTGAACAATTACATGTATCGAAATTAAATATAAATAATTTAAATAAGTTTAATAAAATAATCAATTCATTATCAATTGAATTAATTAGACTAATATATCAATTTATAATAAGAAATGATTTTAATACAATAATTGAACTATATCAAAATAATAATAAAGAATATATTTCAAATTTATTATCAAATTCAAAAATTATAATAAGTAATTCTATTAAATTAACTAATAAATCATTTGAATTATTAAATTTAAAAAATTCAATTATAATCAATGCAATTGAAGATTTTGAAAAGTTTAATAGGTTTTTAATCGATAATGAATTAACTATTAAAGAACTAAATTTAATTAATTATAGATCAACAAATGAACTCATTGATAATACTCCAATCTTTAAGTCATTTTTAAAAACTAATTTTATAAACTATGATAATCATATAATAAATAATGGATTTTTATCAAAATCATTTCAATTAACTTTATCAGTAAACTCACAAATTGAATTAATTTATTTAAAATTAGATGATATTACAAATATTGAATGTGATAATATAATCAATTTTATTAAATCATGGATAATTGATAATAATGATCATAAGAAGAAGTTAGTTTTAAATATTCAACAATCAAGATTCATTTCAATTGAATTCATACAGTTTTTAGAATACAATTCAAAAACTTTTGAGTTAGATTTAAGATATTTAACAGAAACTAATGAATTTCAAATATTTATTAATGATAATATATCAATTCCATTCAATGAAATATTACCAATTGAATCAGTTAAATTAATTCAAGAACAAATTAAAGAAAATGATTTAATAAATCATTTAGGCATTGGAAATTATGTTCATGAAAATTATATTATAAAGCAATTGAATGATTATAATCTAAATAATAATACAACATCATTATCATTTCATACAATTGATCATCAATCAAGAAACGATGAATTAAAATTAATACTAAATTCAAATTTCAAAAATGTAACCAAATTATCAATTAATTCAGATTATTTAAGACAAGAAAGAATTTTAATTAATGAAATTAAAATGAATTTAAAAGATTTTAGTTTATTGAATAATTTATTATTTAATTTAGATGAATTATCATTTATGAATTTTAATAAATTGATTCATTTAAATTTATCATATTTAATTATACCAAATAAATCATTAGGAAGAGACAAACATAGTTATAGTAACGATTTTTTTTTAATTGAATCATTTAATAATTTAAAATCATTAAAGATTAATAATTGTTTAATTTTAAATAAATATTTGAATTTACCAATTAATTTAGTTGAATTTAAGATTTCAAAAACAATATCAAATAATAAATATAATTTACCAATAATTTCAAATATTGATAATTTAAAAAATTTAAAATTTATTAATATATTCTTGAATTTTTTTAAATTTATTGATAAAGATAATAATGAGTTAGAATATTTTTTATTTTCATTATACTCATCATTAACAATTTATAAATTAAATCTTCAAATAGGATATTTAAATGATAATGATAATTGGGAATATGATTGGGATTTAAATGAAGTTTTTTTGAGTAACTTAAACTTAATTGACTTAGAAATCTTAGAAATTGAACTAAATCAAAAATTGAAATGTAATGAATTTGATTTAAACAATTTAAACAATTTAAAAAAATTAAGAAAATTGAAATTAATTGGGAATAAATTAAAGTTAATTGGAGAATTACCAAATAATTTAGAAGAATTTATAACTGAATGATTTAATAATAGTTGTTTGTTGTTTACATTGCATGTTTTTTGATGTATATATACTGTAGAATTTATAAGTTAATATATTTTCCATTTTCATTAAATTAATTAATTTAATAATTTTCCATCGATCTTAATTTTTTGATATCTTGATGTATCGATAAAACTTAAAACTTAAAGCGAGGATCGAAAAATGTGAATTAAGGATACTTTTTTTTCAGTTATTTTTATACGTACCTATATATATATAGCTCCTCTTTAGAATAATTAAGCCAGTGTCAGATCATATGAATCATATGATGGGTAAGTGAGCCCCGATGTACGAGAATTGTCACATAACAAGGTAAGGTAATGTCGGAGGTTCTACTGATACGGAGATGATAAAGTTGAACCTCCAGGTCATTAGCGTGAAAATGGATTCGCGACAGCAGAAATGTTGTACTTACTTACGTGATGAACTTCATTCACTACCCACTCTGAGCATTCTATAGATAGCTATCATCACACTATGTCCATAACCATATCCCAGACTCTCTGTGGTATATATATACGTTTAATCAATTGAGCTATATAAAATGAGCAGCAGCAATATATAGAGATGAAATTATCACCAATTTATCACCACTCCGTCCTACAATTAAAATAGAAATGGACGCCCTTACTTTAGTATACTACCCGGTTCATGAGTCCCGGGAATGGCCCTATTGGGCGAAAGTATTGCGCACGCCACGGGACGTAACCCTGGTCAGTAGCAACGACCACGTGCTGCACCCCAAACTGCGCAATAGAATAGAAATCTCCGGGGGCCAACGATAGACGAGATCCGATGTCTATTCTGAATCATCTTGTATAGAGAGAATTAAGTAATTCAAGAGGATAAACGGTAACAACAATTTTAATACCTTAGACAAGCAATCCCCGATGACCAGCTACTATTTAAACTCTGTCTATTCCTGTTTTTAATTGTCTTTTTAATGGCTCCTTCTTATTTCATAACTTTACCTAATCCTACTTTTAAATATTCTATAATGTCTGAAAAACAACATCCAATTAAAACTGATCTAGTTACTTTAACTAGATTCATTTTAGATGAACAAACTAAATATGCTCCATCTGCTACTGGTGAATTGACTTTATTATTAAATTCTTTACAATATGCTTTCAAATTTATTGCTCATACTATTAGAAGAGCTGAATTAGTTAATTTAATTGGTTTAGCTGGTGCAACTAACTCCACTGGTGATGATCAAAAGAAGTTAGATGTTATTGGGGATGAAATCTTTATCAATGCAATGGCTGGTTCAGGTAATGTTAAAGTTTTAGTTTCTGAAGAACAAGAAGATTTAATTATGTTTGAAAATAATGAAGGTTCTTATGCTGTTTGTTGTGATCCAATTGATGGTTCTTCAAATTTAGATGCTGGTGTCGCTGTTGGTACTATATTTGGTGTTTATAAAATTCAAAAAGGTTCAAATGGTTCAATTAAAGATGTTTTAAGACCAGGTACAGAAATGGTTGCTGCTGGTTATACTATGTATGGTGCTTCTGCTCATTTAATGTTAACAACTGGTCATGGTGTTAATGGTTTTACTTTAGATACACATTTAGGTGAATTTATTTTAACAATGCCAAATTTAAAGATTCCTCCAAATAGATCAATTTATTCTGTTAATGAAGGTAATTCTTATTACTGGGCAAAAGAAGCTCAAGAATTTGTTAATTCTTTAAAATTACCTCAAGCAAATGGTAAACCTTATTCTGCTAGATATATTGGTTCAATGGTTGCTGATGTTCATAGAACTTTATTATATGGTGGTTTATTTGGTTATCCAGCTGATTCAAAATCAAAAACTGGTAAATTAAGAATTCTTTATGAATGTTTCCCAATGGCTTTATTATTAGAAGAAGCTGGTGGTCAAGCTGTTAATGATAAAGGTGAAAGAATCTTGAATTTAATTCCAAAGAAAATCCATGAAAGATCAGGTATTTGGTTAGGTTCACCTGATGAAATTAATAAATTATTAACGTATATTAAGAAATAATTTTAATTTTTTATTCTTTTCTTTTCTATTATGTATTTGTTTTTTTACTTTCTTTTTAGTTTTTATGGAAAAATAGTTTTAATTTAATGATTTATTTATTTATTTAATTTATTATAGCTACATGTATAGCTAAGAGGGAATTAATTTCAGTTAATTGGTTGTGGAAAAAGAGTCGTGCGCGCGCGAATCCGCTTACCTGTTCTTTTGATGTTTGAAAGTGAAAATTAATGGACATCTCTAAACATCAACGTGTAGTGCTGGTCTTTTTCTTAGGTCAACCAACTTTCATCATCTTCATCAACTTTATCTTTTTGACATCAAATCACATATTATACAATGAGTTGTATGTTATACTTTATTAATTGAACATCTGATTCAATTTAATTGCCAACTGTTCATTACATTCAATTATGTTTTCCCCGATATATACTAACTCTTAGTTGTCTTTTGAATTATTTTTTTTTGATTTTTTTTGATTTTTTTTTTACTTGGTGAAGTATTTAAATAAATCAATCAATCAAATAATTCAATTCAATGAAATAAATATTAATAGTCCGTGTGTTGGATCTAGTGAAGCCTTTTATCCCTTACCTTCCAGAAGTTATTGCTCCTGAAAGAAAAGTCCCATTTAATCAAAAATTAATGTGGACAGGTGTTACACTATTAATCTTTTTAGTTATGTCTGAAATCCCATTGTATGGTATCACTTCAAGTGAATCTTCAGATCCATTATATTGGTTAAGAATGATGTTAGCTTCAAATAGAGGTACTTTAATGGAATTAGGTATCTCACCAATTGTTACATCTGGTATGATTTTTCAATTATTACAAGGTACTCAATTATTAACTATCAATACTGAATCAAAAGAAGATAGAGAATTATTACAAATTTCTCAAAAATTATTCGCAGTTATTTTATCTGTTGGTCAAGCAACTGTTTATGTTTTAACTGGTATGTATGGTAGACCAAGTGATTTAGGTGCTGGTGTTTGTTTATTATTAATTTTACAATTGGTCTTTGCAGCTATAATTGTTTTATTATTAGATGAATTATTACAAAAAGGTTATGGTTTAGGTTCTGGTGTTTCATTATTCATGGCAACTAATATTTGTGAACAAATGTTCTGGAAATGTTTTGCTCCAACAACTGTTAATAGAGGTAGAGGTTCAGAATTTGAAGGTGCAATTTTAGCTTTTGTTCATTTATTATTTACTAAAAAATCCAAAAAGGCTGCTTTATTAGATGCTTTCTATAGAGATAATGCACCAAATATGTTCCAAGTTTTAGCAACAATTGTTGTTTTCTTTACTGTTATTTATTTACAATCTTTAAGAGTTGAATTACCAATTAAATCAACTAGACAAAGAGGTCCTTATTCTGTTTATCCAATTAGATTATTTTATACTTCAAATATGCCAATTATGTTACAAAGTGCTTTATCATCAAATATTTTCATTATTTCTCAAATGTTATATTCAAGATTTCCAAATAATTTAGTTATTAAATTATTAGGTTCATGGGGTCCAAAACCAGGTTCACAACAATTATTTGCAACTTCAGGTATTGCATATTATATGCAACCACCATTATCATTAACTGAAGCTTTATTAGATCCAATTAAAACTGTAATTTATATTGGATTTGTTTTAGGTACATGTGCATTTTTCTCAAAAACTTGGATTGAAGTTTCTGGTTCATCTCCAAGAGATGTTGCAAAACAATTTAAAGATCAAGGTTTAGTTATTGCTGGCCATAGAGAAACTTCAGTTTATAAAGAATTAAAGAAAATTATTCCAGTTGCTGCTGCATTTGGTGGTGCTACAATTGGTGCTCTTTCTGTTGTTAGCGATTTATCCGGTTGTTTAGGTTCTGGTACTTCCATTTTATTAGCAGTTACAACTATTTATGGTTATTATGAAATGGCCGCTAAAGAAGGTGGTTTAGTTAAAAGTGTTGGTAGAGGTTTCTCTGATTAGATTCTAATTTAATCTTAAACTATACACAACTTAACTTTACAATCAAAAACAAAAAAAAATAATAAATTAATAAATCTTTAAGAATTTATAGATTCATTCAACCTATAACATCATTTTCACTTCCTACTTTACATTATCCTATCCTATCAAATCAAAAAAATATCTCTCTATTCCTATCAAAAAAAATAACCATTTCTCCATCTCTCTACTTTGTTTTATTAATTAAAACTTCGTCTTTTTTTATTATTTACTTACATATATAATATCTGTGTTTTTTTCTTTCTTGATTTGTAAAATTGTATTATATTTGATTTTATAAATATCATCTACAACTGTAAAGTCGTAAAGTCGTAAAGTCGTAGTCCATAATAATTAATGGAATTCTCTCGTACACGACTCCGTTCTCTATTTCGCACACTTCAACAAATCTCAAAAAAGATACGCCATGCATAAACAACAATTTATTTATTTATTTTATCACTTTCTTTCTGTAAATTAAATTAAATTAAACATATAATTTAATCAAACACTATAAATAAAATAAATAATGGCTCCATCAAATCCATCCAAAAGAATAAGAAACATTTCTGTATCAAGACCAATAATCTATGGAAATACAGCTGAAAAAATATCAGAAAAAAACCCATTACCATTAAATGCACCAAGTGATCATACACATACATGGAAAATATTTGTTGAAGATCCATTAGGTCAAGATTTATCAACATATATTAAAAAAGTTGTATTCAAATTACATGATACATATAATAATCCAACTAGATCAATTGAATCACCACCTTTTGAAGTTAAAGAAACTGGTTGGGGTGAATTTGAAATTATTGTAAAAATTTATTTTAATTCAGATTGTGGTGAAAAAAATTTAACATTATATCATCATTTAAAATTACATCCTTATCCTGCCATTGATGGTGTTGAAGAAGCACATTTAGCTGATGTTACTGGGAAAGTTGAATCTATTTTATATGATGAAATTGTTTTCAATGAACCAACTGAAAAAATGTTTAAATTATTAACTCAAAAACCTGGTTCTTTATTACCTTATAAAAGTGATAAAACTAAATTTACAAAATATAATGAAAGACAAGAAATAGAAAGAATAGATAAAGCTATTGATGATATTAATAAACAATTTGAAAAAAGACAGGTTGAATTTAAAGCTCTCGATGAAGAAAGAAAAAAAATTATTCAATTATAGTTAGATACATGTAGTTATTTTTTTATTATGGGTTTTTAATTTTGTTTTTTGTTTATTTATGTGTGTATATTATATTAAATTTTAATAAAAAAAAAAGAATAAATATGAAAGAAAGAAAGAAAAAAGTAAGTAGTAATAGTAGTAAAGCAAATAAATATACAAATAATAAATAATAGATTAATTAATCTCTCGTCCCTTTTCTTTCTTAATGATTTAAATATCTTAATACATTCAATAAAACATTATGTAAATTGTTCTCTTCTGAAGAATCATAAAATTTATTATAATCATAACCTAATCTAATTCTAACTTGTTCAATACCAGCAAAATCAAAAACCAAGACCGAATTTAAAGGATAGATTGCACCACCTAATGGATCTAACAGAGCTAAATATTTTGTAATTGCACCATCTTGATCTAATAATATTGGGAAACCAAATGAATTATAATCCTCATTAAAATGGGGTGTAATACATAAAAATCTAATTTCACTATCATTATATTGTTCAGATTTAACATTTGTTCTTAAAGTTTCAAAAGTTGTTGGAATATTTAGATTATTACCATTAAATAATAATAAAACTAAAGTATGAGATTTAAATCTAGCTTTAAAATAATTCAAAGTTTCAATTTGACTAAATAACATTTTAGTACCTGAATGTGGAGCAATAATTGTCAGTTTTTCATCTCTTTTATAAATTAATTCGAAAATATCATCAACTTTTGGTTTATTATACAGAGCTTGTTGTATGATAACATCAGGAACTTTTTTCTTTCTTTGATCTGAGGAAAATAAATTATTAATATTATTATTATCATTAAATAAAAAACTTCCACCTAAATGTTTAGTTTGTGGAACTTGATTGAATAAAATAGGACCTGTATATTGGCATCTTTTACTTTTATTAAAATTAAAAGATGGTCTATTCTTAATGTTATTATTATTATTATTATTTTCAGTTTCTAATGAAGCAGATGTAGGTGGTGAAACTTGATTATAAGATCTTTTTCTTTGATTTGGATTAATCAATTGAAAAGTTTGCATTTTTAAGAATGGTATTTTGAAAGTAAAGTAAAGTAAAGCTAATTATATTTGGTTTTATAGTAAAGAAGTGTATAATGATTATAACGAATGAATGAAAGAAAAGAAAAATATTTATATTTATATTGAAGAAATCAAGACCAGCTAGAGAGTGATGAGATGAGATGAGATGAGACGAGTCTTTGACCAGCAAGCAAGTATGAAGAAGGGGAGGAATATAGGTGACTTTATACTAGTTTATAGTATATGAAAGAGGTGAATATAAGAGTAAAGAAAAGTGACTGCAATTCACGTGAACTGACTGCATGAACTCAGAGCTCTTTGTTTGATATACGGCATCAACTTTCAAATCCCTATATACATAGCTATAAACATAAATAAACTGCATGTCACATCTACTTATATACATACATCACGTACACTATAGCTATACGTATACTCTCTAGCTTGACTCGATCTCCTGAGTCTTGAGTCTTGATACATCGACTCTCTTACTCTCTTACTCTCTTATAGCCCGTAATCCTCTTGTTCTCACCCAACACAAGTAACTCAACCTCCCCTACAAACCACCTACCCTCTCTCCCCTGCATCCTGCCCTACTGCCATCCTACCTCACACTGCTATTAATATTACATGTAGTTACTAATGTCCTCTAGCTCACCTATATATATATGTGTAACCTAAAAATCACTCCAACACAATAGAAAACAGTCGTGCCCCCACGAAAACTCTGCTCATTACGTAATCCAAACCCTCATTACGTAAGCTTTATCAACTCAAAAAAACTAAAACAAGTTAAACAACTATCAAAAATTAAAGAGATCCATCCCTTTTTCCCACTTAATCTTTCACACCTTTATCTTTCAAATAGCATATGAGGATAAAATGGATAAATCTTTTTTAATAGCGGCCATGCTATCTGGTAATACAAATGATCCAAACATAAAGCAGCCTGACAAATCTTTAATAAATAAAATAAAAATCAATCAAACTGCTGAGTTTACTTCAAATTTAAATAATGAAACTAAGAATGATGATCCTCCTTTATTTGGTAATCTATGGCAAAAACTAGATTGTTTATCAAAAGTTAGACTTTATCAAGATATAGATTATTTTTCTGAAAATGTTTATTCAACTTATGTTTCAAATTATACGATTTCTTCAAATATTTTAGGTAATTTACAAGAAAATTCAGATATAATCACTTATCATATTGGTTTAGTGCCAAATAGTCCTGATATGGCAAGAAGAGAATTCTTACAAAAACCATTTCATAAGGCAAGAAAAGATGATACAAAAACTATTGAATATAATGATACAATTAAAAATAGAATTTATGAATTAATTGGCGATGGTTCACTGAATTCAAATACATGGGATAAGTCTTCAATAGAAGGTTTTAATTTTGATGCTGTCGTTTATAGACTGGCTCAATGTATTGCAATGTCTGGTTTTGATAAAAATTTATCTTTAGCTGAAATTGTTGGTTTACCTGAAATTAATGCTGCAATACTAAAAAATAGTAATTTTAATGATGATGAACTTGTTGAAACTACAAATAAAGAATTTGATCAAAATGATTTATATTATTATCCAGCTGCAAATAATGAAGTTTTTATATCTGAATTATGTTATTCTCAACTAGGTCAATATGCTGCTGATGCTTTAATTTATGCTGTTAAATCATGTGGCTCAACTGTTCAAACTAATTATAAAGCTGATAATTTAAAAAGTGTTGAAATGTATAAAGGTTTTTGGCAAGCAATGAATTATTTATTTGTATTATATTCTCAAATTGGGGTTTGTGATCGTTTTTCAAATGCTTTATTTGCAGGTATTACAAGTGTTTTAACAGTTGAAGCAAGAACTGGAGAAGGTGCTTTAATGAGAGATTTTTTTAGACAATACTATAAAAGTTTAACTCAACCAACCGGTGTTATGATTAGTATAGATATAAATTGTGGTACTTTACTACCTTTACCTTTAATAACTTTAGAATCAAATGTTAGATTTGCTCATTCGATTGCTCTATTAGGTGCTGCATTTGTTCAAGTTTCTGATCCTGGTTCAGATCATTTAAATGGTTATCCAACTATTAGTACAGTTGAACCAAATAATTCATGTGATGATAATGGTGTTTTTCATGGTAAAGAAAATATCTCCAAAGCTTGGTCAGAACATAAATTAAATCTAAAATCAAGTGTTCAAAATATGCTAGAAAATTGGACAATCAATATGACAAATTATTTTGATGCTCCTGCTAAAAGATCATCACATTTAATATCAATTCATGAAAAAGCTTGGAAAACTTTCAAACCTGTTGGTTCACATGTTGATAAATGTATTATTGCACCATTTAATTGGATTGAACCAACTTCAATTATTAATCCTGAAGAATTAAAAGCAATTGGTTGCAGACAACAATTACATTGGGATATTCTAGCTCCAAACGATGGATTAAAATATAAAATTCCTTCATTTGAATCTGATGTTGAATTAATTCAATTTGACTTTAATAGAAATTATTTATTAAAATTTAATTATACTTTATTAAGAAAAAATCCTTATTTAAAATTTTTACAATTATGTAAACCACAAAGTTCAACAACTTCAATTATATTTGGTAATGTTGATACTGATAACACAATATTATTTTCAAAAAAAGTTATAACATTAAGAAAAAAAGAAATTATCAGCACAACATTAGGTGGTAATTCATTATTATCAGATTTATTTTGGAATTGTTTATGTGAATTTGGTGGTTTACCAACTCCGTGTGAAGCAATGTATAATGGCGGTGATGTTTATTTCCTAGTACTGCCATGGGATTCGCCATTAAAATCTGATATCCCATCAACTGTTACTGTTTCAGTTAATCGACCTACAGGTACAAGACCTAAAAAGATATTAACTTTGGATACATTTGAAGTTTATCGTTGTCTTACTAAAGCTGGTAAGCTAATATCACAATCAAATAATAACAACAATATTAATAATAATAATAATTACTAAATAATTATTTTTTTAACCACTTGGTCATTTAAATTCCCTCTTTTTACTACTATACTCTTCCTTTTTTCTTTTTTCATGATAGAGTCTCATTTTATAGCATCTAGCATTATTTTGCATTACTTTATTACCTTCTTTTGTTGTGTATAACTAACTGTACTATTACTATTATCTGCTTACGTAAAATGGTAATTAAGACCGCGCTGAAACTTTATTAAATTAAAGCAACATTAATTAAAGGCAACAACTATTAAACAACTCATCGATCAGTTTATAACATAAGAAACTGATCAAAACTAAGTCATAAAGAATAAAAGGTTAAGATATGCCATCAGATTCAACATTTCCTCCAATAGTTGCTGTCTTTTTAACTAAGTTTGATGTTCATTCTGGTTATGATTTGAAATGGTTTAGATCTTTAGATAATACTATTTATCCATCAAAAGGACTTGAATTTAAAACTTTACCATCTGGTTTACATGCAGTTGGAGAAGATATAATCTGTTTTACACAAGAAAAACATAATAGTAATGAACATTCAAATCAATTTAAATCTAAATTTTTATATGGTTTATCAGTTTTTAGACAAAATAAATTTCAACAAAAAATTGATTCTGATAGTTCCATTGATAGAGAACAAGTTAAATTATATTCATTAGGTATATTGATTGACCCTGATACGTTACTGGCTAATGATAATAGTGGTTTAGATACAACTTGGAAACCCAAAGTTTATTCAGCTTGTTGGAATTATAAAAATAAATTATCAAAATTAATTGATAAGTTTATGAAGTGTAATAATGAAATTGAGGAAAATCAATTTTATTCTAATTTTGAAATGTTTTATGATGAATTCAAATATAAATCTTCAAAAAATTCAATTTTAAATAATAATAATATTAATAAAAAATTAAATAAATCTACTCAAAGATCATTAACTGAACAGTTAAATGCAACTTTAAATAACAATGATACTTCTACTTCCAATGTGAAAAAATCAACGCCTGAAATTGAATCAAATGGTTCAGAAAGTCCTAAATTTATCGAAGAAGAAGAGGATGATGAAAATGATGAAGAAACAAATGATCACATGATTGATTCGATAGTTCCATTATATCAAAAATTAGGTCCATTGATTTATAAGGTTTGGAAACTATCTTTATTGCGTAAAAAAATATTAATACATACACCACATAATCCAACAACATTACAGGCATTTGAAGAATTGGATTGTTGTGAAGATGAAGAGGATGCAGAAAATCATCATTTACATCATTATGAAAAACCTTTATCAATTGGTGATATGGCTAAATTTATTTATTCAATTTCTTTAATTTCTTCAATTCCAAAAGAAATCAAATCAGAATTAATTAAATCTGGTGTTGAAAATATTGATGAATTAGAATTTAATAGACCAATTTATAATCTTTGTGTTAATGATCTAACTTTCATGAAAAATCTAAATAATGGTTTTATTGGTTCAACAACTGATCAAATTATATTGGAAAAATCTAATCTATATGATTACTCATTAAAATTACCAATAAATAATTCAATCCAAAGTTCAATGAATGATCTAGATAATATACCACAAATATTAAAAGCTGATGATAAGAATAAAAGATCAAAATTAGCATCACAACGAGATTTTGGTAGATTTAAATTAGTTTACTCAAAATTATTTAATAATTTATCAAATGATGAATATTCGGAATTCCCAACTCCTGAATCAACAATAAGTACTAGTACTGATTCTTCAACGAGTACAATACAACCTTCATCAAATTTAAGTCCAATTAATCCAACAGCAATACCTTCTGCTCCAATTACTAGATCATCGATCTCCACAACAACTACATTATCATCATCAAAAAAATCTTCTTCTTCAACAAAACCTCAGCATTATCAAGTTACAGTTGAACCAGTCACCTTAAAGGAATTAATATGGAAAGGATTAGCTTGGTGGGCAACAGCAGGTGAATCATCATCACAATATACTAAAGAAGATGAATTTCAAATTGAACTAGATAATTTTGAAAATGAGGGAGTTTTATTAAGTAGTAAAGATTCAAGTTCAATTGAAGATGTTGAAGTTATTATTGGTTTAGTTGGATATTTTCAAAAATTGACAATAAGATTATTTGTTATATTGATTGAATTAATAAATAATGAATGTGCAGATATTAAAAATGAACAACATTTACAAGAACAAGTTAATCAACTTCAAAGAGATGATGGAATTGATCTAATTAATGATGATGAAACTGAACATTTATTAAATAATGAAAATGCAAATAATGAAGAATCTTCAAGAAAAACAATTTGGATTGAACCTCAAGATATATATGAAATGGGTTTAGACCCATATAGTGATTCAGATCGTGAATTTTTAATCGAATTGGTTAAAGTTTGGTGGGGTAAAGAAGTTAAAATCGGTCGTTTTTGTGGAGACTTTTGTTGTTTTTAATACATATATGATTTCTAGTGCTGTTGTTTTTATTTAATTAGTTATAATAAAAAAAAAACATTTAATTTATTTATATTATTTTGATATCACTTTTGTTTATTTTTTCTACTTCGTTATAGAAGTATACGTCTTATGATTTACTTTATTATTATTTTTTCATTTAATTGTACACGAATATTCATAAAGGTGAAAAAAATAATTATTTAAAAAAAAATATGGAGATAAATAAGAGAATAAAATAGTAATATAAGTAAATTTGAAATATGCATAAAGTTGATAATATAAACAAGCTAGTAATAAAAAAAAAGAATAAAAAAATAAAAAAATCTAAAATTAAAAAAAAAATTAAAACGCCAAAAATTAATAAAAATATCATAAAAACCATCAAAGAAAAAAAAAATGGGAGAATCATTTATCGTTATTTTCTCTTCCTAAAGCTTTATCCCAAGTTGGCTTAGATTCTTGAACCCAATGATTAAATATATCTTTAACATTTGAAACATTATCCAACGCAGGTCTAACATCCAAAAAGAAAGTTGGCATGCCATGCTCTTCTGGACCTCCATAATAATCAATAACATATCTGACTTGTTTCCAATTACCATTACCGTCATTTCTTAAAACAGTCCAATCATGTCTATCAAAAGGTAATTCGGTATTATATTTATCAGGAAAAATCTTACTTAATTGATGATAATATCTAGCTTTTGGAGATAATTCACTTGGTTTACCAGTGAATTTTAATAATCTTGGTTCAACTTTAGTTTGTTCAGTGTGTGGTTTTTCCCATTCTAAAATTTCATCCCATGCACCTTCATTTAAAAAGTTATGAATGTCAACCATTGATTCAACAGCATCTTCTGGGACATCACCCTTACCTTTTCTAATCATTGCATTAAACATTTGTTGTGGAGATGGGTATTCCCAAACACCTTCTCCGGTTGAGCCACCTCTTGGAATTGAAGACATTGTTTTCTCCGTTGGTAAATCAATAGTTTGACCTGGAGCCTTTTGAGCTGATAAGGTATATGGCATATTATTCAAAGGATTTAATTCGTCATCGTTTGAGGCATTTGAACTAATGACTGGACAAGCAGCTGGCTTAAATTTAGAGTGATCAACTGGACATTTGGCCTATATTATATAAAAAAAGAGTTGAGTTAGTAATCAAAATCTCAAATCATTGTGAAAATAAATAAAAAGAAACATACAGCTTGATCTTTTGAAGAACCAGTTGAGACAGTAGAAACTGTAGCTTGTTTATCAGCCCAAAACCAACCCATAATAGAAGTAAAAATAAGTAATAAAATATGGTAGAAGTTGGTGAAGTTGGTAACTCTTATCAGAAAACCAGGCCAATTAATTCTTTTTTTGAAGTAAAAAAAAAAAGATTTTTGAGAATAATTTGAGCGCGCACGACCGGAAACAATATTTGAAAACTTCAAAACAGCTATAGATTTAAGATACATCATGTGTTTGGGATAGTTCTTTAAGGTCATTGACGGGGTGTAGCCACAAGGAATAATGTCGGAAATCACAGAAACAGAAGAGCAGATCATTGCTAGACACAAGAAAGAAGGAAGAGATTTGGTGGCAACCACAACTGGTATGAAAAAGCAAGCATCTAAATCTAAGAGAAAAGAGGTTATGAAGAAAATTCAGGAAATGGAAGCTAGTATGAAAGTTAGACATGCTAAGGAATTAGATGATATCAAATCTGCTGGATCCAATTCTTTCAATAATGAAAAGAGTAACAAAGAAGTCCATGAATCCGATGATGATGATGAATTTTCACCTGAAAAATTACTAGCTCAATTGGAATTGGAAAATAAGAAAGAAGAAGAAAAAGTCAAAGAAACACAATCCAAAAAGCAACCACAACAACAACAGCAACAACAGCAACAACAGCAACAACAGTCTAAGAAGAAACGTAATAGACAGAAAGAGAGACTAGCTAAACGTGAAGAATCTATAAAGAAATTACAAGAAGAAGCAAGATTAGAAGCAGATTCTCAACCGGATTTACGTGAAATTGAAATGAAAAATATTGAACAACTTTGTAACTTTGCTCATTTAAAACAGCATGATATAACACCAGATGGACATTGTTTATTTGCTTCCATTTCAGATCAATTAAAGCTAAGGCACGATATAACGATGTCTGTTCAAGACCTTAGAACCAGGGTTGCTAATCATATTAGAAAAGATCCAGACACTTTTGTCCCATTCTTATTTGATGAAAAAACCATGACATTAAGAGATGTTGATAGTTATACTAAAGAAATTGAAGAAACTGCTATGTGGGGAGGTGATTTGGAAATTTTAGCTTTAGCTAAAGAATTTGATTGCCCAATAAGTGTTATGATGAGTGGGCGTGCTGCTTTGAAGATGAATGAAGAAGGACAACAGCCAGAACTAAAATTAGTCTATTATCAACATAGTTTTGGTTTGGGTGAACATTATAATTCTTTACGTAATGATACTACTACAATGGAAGAAAAAGAAAAATAGATTTATATGAAATAATTACATGATATTAGATTTTCTATATACAAAGCGTTTCCTTGTTTTTTTTTTAATAAATTAAACTTATTAAAGATATTGTTCACAATTCATTTATTCTATTTTCTACCTTTAGCAGCAGCTGCTTTAAAGTGAAGTAAATCACCATCTTCAACAGTATAAGTTTTACCAACTCTTTGGATTTTACCTTTACTTCTTAACATCTTTTCATCAAATGGAGGTTTTAAATCTTTTATATCATCATATTTAATCAATTCGGCATTAATAAAAGTCTTTTCAAAATCAGTATGAATAACACCAGCAGCTTGAGGGCATAAAGTATTTTGTCTAATGGTCCATTGTCTTGCTTCAATTGGGCCACAAGTGTAAAAACTAATTAAATTTAAAGCATTTCTCATATATTGTATAATTTCAGGCAAAGCTGAAGTTTCGTGAGTAGACTCTGAATTTTCTTCATTTAATCTAGTTTCATAATCTGCAGAAAATAAAATTACAGAAGAATCTTTTGCATTTTCATTAACCCAATCTTGAATATCACTTAAATATTCATTTTTTTGAGATAAAAAGTCTTGTTCATTAACATTAACTAAATATATCGAAGGTTTAGCTGTTAGTAAAGTATGTATATTCAATGCTCCGATTTGTTCATTTGTCCAATCTGGTTTACTAATAATCTTTTTACCTTCCATTAAATAATCATATGCAATATTTAAAGTATCTAATTGTAATTCCATTGAGGCTACTTCATTTGCTGAACGTCCACCTCTATTTTTCATCTGTTTAGTTAATTTTTCAATTGCATTTTCAATAAATTCCATATCTTTTAATAGCAATTCATCTTGAACGATAGTTAAATCCCTAACTGGATCAATGTTTCCTTCGATATGAGTAATTTCTTCATCTTTGAATGCTCTTACAACCTGAAAGATACCATCGACTGCTCTAATATCAGCTAAAAATGCATTTCCTAAACCCTTATTATCACTGGCCCCTCTAACTAAACCTGCTATATCGAAGATCTTTAAAATTGATGGAATTTTCTTTTGTGATGAATATAAATCAGCTAAATGATCAAGCTTTTTAGATGGAACAATGACTCTTGCTTCTTCAGGCTCAATTGTAGCAAATGGATAATTTGCTGGGTTACCTAACTGACTTTTGGTTATAGCTTGAAAAAATGTAGATTTACCAACGTTAGCTAAACCAACAATACCTGATGTTAAATTGTTAGATGGTCTTCCAAAGAGAACTTTATGTGCTAGTTCTGAACCATGCTTTTTTCCATGGTTAGCTGAATATAATCTTATGAACTGTCGTATAGTATTCGATTTCATTTTGTTTTTACTGACTTATGGTGGTATATTTGTTTAATATCACTAACATGCATTAATTTTAGAAAATTGAAAAAAAATCTGTGTATATACGCGTGGCCATATAGCCAAAAGGCCGCATGAGGCTTCTCTGTGGCGAAATGGCTGCTAGCGCTATATATACAGCGTTTAATTCTTATCTCTACGTATACGTACTTGTACGTATATAGCTCGATCTCTACGTACGACATATATTTCTCTCCCTCCAGTCTCTACTGATATTCTCTATATACACCATATATGGTACAAAAGTAATATAAAATGAATCAAAAAAATATATATAGCTAGCTATAGGTCGTATATTATAAAAATTAAGAACTTAGCTATATCAACGTACCCTATATATATAGCTTTCCGAATTATATAATCGATCTGCATATATATGAGTCGATGAAAAGATTTCAAAAAAATGAAAATTAAATTAAGTTAATAAACGTTTTTGTTCTATTAGTTGCTATAGCTATAGGATATATATATAGGAATCATAGCTAGGATTCATTTATATATATATATTGGAGCCTCGGAAAATTAAAGGATCGATTCGAAATGGTCCTTTTTTTTCTCTATAATTAATTCAATTCAACTTAATTAATTCATTCAATTATAAGTTATAGGTCCTATATATATGCTCCCATTGAGTCTTATAGCTATAGTATATAGCTATATAGTATATATAGCTATGATAGCTGGTAGCTATGCATATGTATTATGTATGTTGAATCCAGTGATTCTAGTCTTAGGTTTATCCCTTGATATACATGTATGACCATTGACAAACGCTAGCTTGTAACAATTCTGAAAAGTATTACTCTCTCTGGAAATTGTGATCATACATAATTTAACAAAAGACTTTTCAGTTATAGCTATATATATTCGGGAATTAATTAATGCAATATAGTTTTCAGGATTATTGTTATACAGTTGACAGTTGTACAAACGGATCGATGTCAATTAATTAAGCGTTTAATTAAATTAAATTGGCATATATATAGCTATATAGGTCATATGCAGGTAATTAAACCAAATACGTACAAAATTACCATATATATAGCTATAGCTATATAGTGAAATATTATACTTATAGTGGTCGATATATATATATGTATAGAACTTTGAAAATTGAAATTAATTAAGTCTTAAAATTTGATCCGATGTTCCTTAATTATCAGGATCCAGGATCGAGTCATAATTATGTAAATTATAACGTATTTGCCGAACCCGCCTTGATATGGATCAAACAAATTTATATATTAATTATCAAATTTAATTATAATTATATACAGCTATAAAGCTAGTACGTATATGTTATTTTTATATTATATAAATACCTCCTGCAGAATCTCTCGATCCACCTAAGCTAAGCTATATATACCATTTGATACTATGGTAATACATTAATTCTATACTACTTACTGCCTCAGCTATATATATAGGTTTCACATAGTGATTTTGATATACTAAAAACAGTACTATATAGAATCCTTATCAATTAATCAATTCAACACTTTTGATAATTAAAAAATTAAGGGTGCATGAAATAACTTTTTTTTTTTGATATATCTTAACTTTTAATATACATACGTATATCAACAAAAATTTCTATAATCATAATTTATACGTACTGTACGTACGTATACATATATATGTATTTTTTTTGATGTAAAATTTTAAATTTGTAATTAAATACTCTGCGTAGAAGCATATTTCTTTGAAAAAATTAAAAGTTCCTTAAAAATATCGTCTATTCAGGCAACTTCTACATGGTTATATGTAGGTACATTAGTTACAACAACTTCTAGATGTATCCCTTACAGGAGTTGTCGCCTTTGGTCTTTGGAACATTAGATCAAATATCTAGCTAGATAACCTGTACAATATACATATATGTATCAGTTAATTGTATTTAAATTAAAGAGCAAATGAAAAAGAGAATAAGTATATATTTTTTGAATTTTTCGTTTAAAAAAACATTTAAAAAAATCGTAATAATGAAAACAGTAGAGAAAAAATGTTTTTAAAAAACTAATTATAATATAAATTAATAAAAAAAGAACATATAAAAATTGTAAGTAAAGTAAAGTAAAGTAAAGTAAAGTAAAGAGAAAAACAAAAAAAAACTAATCAGTTTGAAATCAAATGATCAATAATGAAAAACAAATTCCATTAAAAACGTTGTAGAAGCAAATTTAGAGCTAAAAATATTAAAAAAAATAAGATAAAAAGAGCTAGAAAGGAGATGTTTATATATTAACATTTGCCTTTTTGAATTTTTTTTTTTAGATTTATATGTTTTTTTAAAAAACTTTTTTTTATATAATAAAATATGACGTTTAAATAATTAGGATGCAAAAGAAAAATGGAAATATGATGATGATGATAATGATGACGAAACAGTGTAAATAAAGCAAGAAAAAACAAATGAATGAAAGAAAAATGTAAATATAAAGAGACAAAAAGTTGGTAGGATTATTAAGTTAGCAATTGAACGAATGTAATAGGGTATATAAGATTCTGTGGATACTTGCTAAATATTTATAAGATGAATTCATGTTAAACTCTTCTTTTCTTTAAACACTTTCCTTCTTCATAATCATTGGTACTTTGGCATGAAAGACCACTATAGCCATCATCACCATCAGTGATAACAGCAGATTTAGAAGGAAATTTTTGTTGAGAATAAGTAAAAGATGATGATTGTGGAGCAACTAATTGAACTGGTGTGATTATTTGCTGTGAATCATTATATATATATGGGAAAGAAGCATGGTGTCCACCAACAATAATTGATGATGTACCGGTTAATTTCGGGGTTGTACCTGGAGTTATCAAATTAGTTTCTTCTATATAAGATTTAAAGAAAGAGCCACTTGATTTTCTAGAATTAGAAACAGGTTGAACATGATAATAAGGAGGAGAAGCAGTTGATTTAGTATGTTGATTCAAAGTTGGAGATGCAATTGGAGAAATCGGAAAGCTTGAATATCTCATGAAATCTTGTAATGGAGAAGTCAGAAGTCTTGAAGATTTTTTATAAGCTAAAGAATTTAATTCTTGTTGTTGTTGATCCAAATATAATGCAGAGTCTATTAAATGATCGATAATGGAGCATTTATAAGGATATCCACCTTGATTGGTAACACAAGATCTGTCTGATTTATCAAGATACTTGGAATTAATAGCTGGCGGTATAGCTAAAAGAGATTCAATTAAAAGCATTTCCAATTCATCGAATTGATGAGATGGATATTTTGGTTTATTATTTAAAATAGCAGAATTAGTGATGACGATAGCAGCAGAAGCAATTGAACTAGGAGAGTAATTAAAAAAAATTTCTTCGTTGAATTCGGCAAGTTCACATAAGAATAAAGAACCACATCTTCTTTCAATACTATTTGGTTCAGAAGAATTTAAAAATAAATCCAAGAAAGATTCAGATGTTGAATAAGACAAATCCCAGCCTAAAGATTTTAAAATTTTAAATTCAGTGCTTATAAATTCAGATTTATAAGAAGATTCATAACCTGCATGACGAATCAAAGCACTTAATAATTTACCTTTTGGTTTATTTTCATTGTATTTTGAAGAAATCCATAAGCAACAATAACCAACCATCTTATAATCTTGAGAGGCAATTTCAGTGAAAGATGTATATCTATCTAAAGCATTAACAGCAATTGAAAAAGTAGAAGTAGACCAACTTAATCTTCTACAAACTTCAAATAATGAGGAAAGAACTGTACTTCTTAAAGATAAAATTTCTTGTTGAAAAGGTTGTGGAACTGGGCATTCTTCGGATTCTAACTCTATTTGACTTAGATGATTATGAATATCTTGTTTATAATCTTGAATAGTTAATTGATGAACACGTTTTTCCATAAATTGGACAATAGCTTGATTTTTATTATCTTGAGACATGATATGTAATTAATTATAATATGAAAAATTGAATTGTAAATTTGAAAAAAAAATTATGCAAAAAAATGGAAATATATGAACAGAGAGAATGCAAAGTTAAAGAATGAATAATAAAAAAATGCTGTAATTAAATGAAAGAGTTTTTTTTTTTTGAAAACAAGAAGATAATGATTAAATTAATGATTAAATTAATTATAAAATAAAATGTCTTAGTGTAATGTAACGTAAATATTTAAAAGAAGGAAATGGAGATGAATTAGCAACAAGTTGGCTGTTGAATTATGTGAAGATATTAAATGAGTGAATTTAGTTAAATGAACCAATTGTGTAAGATGGAATTGGAGTTTTATATAAAGAGTCTCTTAATTGAGTGGGGATGGAAGAATAGGAAAAAAGTGGTGGATGAGCAGCAAGAGATAAGAAGGCAAATGGAGAAGAATGAGCAGACAGCAGACGAATTAAAATGATATGAAAAAGTAAGAGTAAGAGTAAGAGTAAGAACCAGCTATAAGATATATTAGAACAGGAACAGGAACAAGAAGAGGAAAAGGTAGTAGATATATATGATCTGTGTATAGTGAAACTGGGAAAGAATTTAAAGAAATGGAAATGGAAATGGCACCACAGACTAAGTACTGGGGGAGAGAGAGAGAACTCAGAGAAGAATTCGAACGAGCGATGTGATCCAGATTGAAAAACCCTCTTTAATTTTAATTTAAGAAAACCCTCCACAAATCGTAATTTTAATTTAGTTTAATGTGAAAAACTCAAATTCTGGCCGAGCTGAGATCAGATCGCGGGTTTCTGTTCTTTCTACATGACGTCGCTCAAGCGTCGACGTCTCGCTTATTCTTTTTCGCCCATATTCTTCTCTGTCAAATCCGCGATATAATTAATTTAATTATTTAATTTTATTTTTTATATAGAAATTTCCCTTTTCAGCTTAATTACATGCATAATCATTGATTTGATGATTTGATTTGATTCTTGAATCTTAAATCTGAAGTTCAACAAGTTACAAGTTACAAGTTACAAGTTACAATTATCATATAAAACTGTCACTTACTATATACATGTATAATTCAAGTTATCAATTAACAATTATATGTAACATAATTAACAGATATTAGACTCACTTCATTCCACTGTCTCCACGTACTGTGTATATATATAGCTAGCAAATTCCCTATAATATATGAAAATTTAATCAAGACGCCATAGTAACGTCTTAGCGTACAGCTCTATATATAACTCGATCGATATATATCAGTATCAGCTAGTATATAATTTAGTGAACGTCGACTTAAAAAAGTCTCTTAATTATAAGTTAAATTACATGTATATGATTCGATCATGATTCATGATCAATTAAGCTACGTATACGTATATGTATGTATATAGCAATTACGCTGTATACGTACACTATAGCTGTATCCGATCGATTAATTGAATTATATAACTATAGTTAATTTGAACTTTTTTTGATCGAAATTATATCGAATTATAGTTAAGCAAATTTTTCTATAAAAAAGGTGGATGCATGTCGATCAGTATTCTTATATGTATACTATATTCTATAAAAATGTTAATTTTACTAAAAAGAAATCTTAATTTACTTAAAACACTATAGCTAATTTGAAATTTCATTACATATTAATTGTAGTTTTGCTAATAATTCAATCAGTTACATCGACTTATACATGACTTTTCGGTGGGACATTGAGAGTACAACTTACAAGTTACAGCTTAATTTATATATACAATTAATTTAGTTAATTAATTATACAAATTAATACAATTAACTTACAAGCGTATACGTTAATTTGTATCATTTTTTTAGTTAATTTGCATGTATACGTATATATATATGTGGGAAATTGGAATTCAATTATTGTACTATACGTATACGTACTATAGTATATGACGAGTGTAGAGTCTGTAGACAGGTACTGTAGACTCAGTGTAGAGTCCTGGCGGGACACTATATATGAGGGGGATTTGTGATTATAGTTAACAGAGAGTTCCCAAAATGGACACGGCGAGATAAACAAGTGATATAACTCGATCACTTTATCTATATAGCTGCATATATGTTATAATTTATACCATATATATCCTGTCGCAATTAAATTAATATATTAAGAATTATATCATAATAGCTATATAGGTTGACCAATTAAAATTACTATATATATGTGTGTGGGAACAAATCGATAAATTATACGAGAATTATAGTAAAGTGAAGTGACCTCTATATATATGGTCCTATATGCTGGGCCATTGCTGGCTGTCACTTTATATATATCAGAAATTCAGAATTTGCAGTTAATTATCCGTTTTCGTCTTAATTCTCAGTCTTAATTTCACTTTAATTTAGCTAATTATACATATAAAGAGGCCTAGGACTCTAGGAGTCTACTCTGATTCGATGAAAATTGATGTAGAGATTTTTTTTTGTGTATGGAGCTATATTTTACCGAGAGTATAACCGTATAATTTCAAAAATTACGTGAGCCGCAAATACTCAATTACGTGCAAAATATTATATGGCCACAGTCCATTCTTAACGAGAAACTTGAGAATTAACTACGTACGTACGACATGAATTAAGAGATAGATATATAGAGCTTTTTTTTTTCTTAGAACTTTCTATTTAACATATATATACAAGCTATAGTATAAATAAATATATTTATTGTTTAATTACATCAGGTAATTTACCAAAAACCAACACATTATCAATTCTTTCAGAACCAGTTATTAGCATAACTAGTCTATCAATACCTATACCCCAACCACCGGTTGGAGGCATCCCCCATTCCATGAATTCAGTAAATTTATAATCTGGAATCATTGATTCATTATCTTTAAATTCATCTTTCGCTTTTAATTGGGACTTGAATTTTTCCACTTGTTTGAAAGGATTGTTTTCTTCTTCATATGCATTTGCGTATTCTTTTCCATTAATATACATTTCAAATCTATGGGAAATCAATTGATTATTTGATGAAAGTGATGATTTGGCTAAGGGAGATAAAATTTCTGGCAAATTATATATAAAAGTAGGGCATTGTTTACATAAAGGCTCTAAATAGACTGATGATAAATTATCTAACAATTGTAATTCTGACTTAACTTTTGGAAGTTCTAAATCTAATGATTTATAATACTCAATCAATGAAGAAGAAGTTAATGATTCAGGTAATGGTTTTCCAGTTTGAATGGCAATTTCGGATATAAAATCAATTCTTTTAAATTCACCATGATTATTTTGTATTTCATTTAACAATTTCCTGCAATTATCATGACAAAACTCTAGTCTTGAGTCATTCAATATTTTTTTAATTATGGTTAATATTAAATCTTCAGTGGTTCTCATCAAATCCTCTAAATCAATAAAAGTTTGATAAAATTCACATGATGTAAATTCAGGATTATGAGTTGAATCTATACCTTCATTTCTAAAACTAGATCCAATTTCAAATATTTTATCAAATCCAGATATAATCAATTTTTTTAACCATAATTCAGGTGCAACTCTTAGTGTTAACTTTTTGAATTCATTGGTATTATTATTATCTTTTAAATGTAAACTTGAGGTTTCAAATGGATTTGCATTAGCACCTGTATTTCCAGAACAAATAATTGGTGTACTAACTTCAATAAAACCTTTTTCTTCAAAAAAATTTCGAAGTATTGAAATTATTTTTGATCTAGCTAATATAATGTTTTTAGATTTTTCATTGACTAAATAATCAACAACTCTATTACTATAAATTTTGGAAGGATCAGTAAATTTCGGAGGCAATGGATGTAATGAAGGTGAAGCTAATCTTAAAGGTTCACTTACCCTTAATGATAATTCACCAACTTTAGTAGTACCAGGAGTTCCAATACAAGTAATCTGATCACCAGGTTTGAATTTATTATGAATTAAATTGAATTCTTCTTTTTCTAATCCCATAATTTTATGATTAACAACTAATTGAACTTTAGTATAATCTTGAAATAAATCAATGAAAAAGCTACCTTTACCAGCTTTCCTTATACTTTTAATCTTACCATTTATTATATAATGATCATCTTCAAGTTTTTTAATTTCTGGATTGTTTTGAAAAAACGATTCATATTTGAATCTAAATTCGGGTAATCTAATAACCTTTGAATCTTTTGAGCTGGATTTTAAATCTTTAATTAATGGATAATATTTATTATCTTGATCTTTGAACTCTAATTTTTCAATTTCTTCTTTTCTAAATGCAAAATCAGCTTCATCTGTAATTGTAGTTTGTGGAGATGATTTCTTCTTATATATTTTAGTATTTTGAGTAGAATAACAACAATTTAGTAATTTTAAGTTTTTGTTTACTTTTGAAACATTTGATCTAAGCATTTTTGTATGCTATTCTAAGAATGAAAATGTTAAAACATTAAAAAATCAAAAAATCAACATCTATAATTAAGAGTGCTTGAATCTTGAAAAGTTTCTATCCCGCGCACGACCCTCAACCCTCGCTGGCAAAACATCAACAGAAACTTTGAAGTTGAAGTGGCAAATGAAGTGAATTTCCTTATTATTGAATTCAATTATAAAAGTATTCTCAAGAACAATGTCATTAGAAGAATTGACTACTAAACTAACTGCTCATTTTAATTTAGATGATTATCAAACATGTTCAAAATTATTATCACAAATTAAAATTCAATTAGTTAAAAACAATTTATTAATTCCATCAATTAGAACAGCAGATAATGATTTAATAATAACCAGATCAATATTAGAAATTGGAGCATTAGTTTCAATTAATTTATTAAAAATGAAAGAGTTCTCAAATTATATTATACAATTAAAGCCATTTTATGAAATTTCAAATTCAAAGATTCCATTATCAAGAAATAAGAATAAATTAATTAGTTTATATTTGTTATTATTATTAACTCAAGATGATTTAGCTTCATTTCATATTGAATTAGAAAGATTTATTAATATTGGATTATCAATTGATGAATTAGAAAAAGATGAATATCTATCAATTCCAATTAAATTTGAAAAATGGATTATTGATGGAGATTTTAATAAAGTTTATGAATTATTATCATCAAAACATAATTTCCCATGTAAAGAATTTAATTTATTTGAACCAGAATTAATAAATTCAATTAGATTAAATATTTTAAATAATTTAGAAATTGCTTATTCTTCATTACCTTTGGAAAATTTAAAATTATTGTTATTTTTAAAGAATCAAAACGAATTAAATGAATTAATTGAAAATTTTGATAACCAATGGGTTGTTGAAAATGGTGTTGTTTATTTTGATAAAAATGTAACTGAATTAACTGAAGAAGTTAATGATGAAAGATCAATTGTTAAAAATGCATTAGGTTATGGTAAAGAAATGGAGAGTATTATTTAGATTGATTGTATTTATTTCAAAGTTTTTTTACTATATGATTAGAGTATTAAATTAATATATTAGTTATAAAAATATGTATTTTGTTTAAAGTTTTTTTTTTCTTTCTTAAATAATGTTTGAATTTAATTAAGTCCATGCAAAAAATAAAAAATAATAATGAAAAGTAAGAAAAATATTAACTTATATAAAAGACCCTTAAAAACATAAGTGAAAGTAACTATACAAATAGATAAAAAAAAAAGGTAATTAGTTTTGGATGAAAAAAGCAAGAAAAAAAGGATGAATGAATGTACCAAACAAAACAAAAAAAAACAGCAAAATATGGAATGATGTAAACAAAAATGATGTAAAATAATATAATCTGATGAAAAGTAACCCTGTAACAACTTTTTGTTTTGAAAATGAAAGCAAAAGAAAAATAAAAGATAACAAAAAAAAAATGAAAAATGAAAAATAAAAACATTAAAATGAATAAATAAAACAATAAAACAATAATTTTTTTAAAAAAAGCAGATAACTAAGAAACGATTTCTAAAATTCTAAATGTTTCTTTAATAGAAAAATAATGAAAACAAAAAAATACAACAGACAAAAAAAACATTGAATTATAATACTTGATCACTTGTAGCTTCTAAGAATCTGATCTCTCTATGAATAAAATCACAATAATCTCTTGAGCTGACACCAGCAATTTTTAAATAACTTAAAGTTAAACCTTTATCACAAAAGTATTTGTTGAATAAATTCCATTGTCTTAATTCAAAATCAAAACCTAATGATTTAGGTTGATCTTTATATAATCTAACTCTTTTATTTGTCTCTGGATCAAACAATCTATTTTCTTTTCTTAATGTAACTGGATCTAATTTTGGGAAATTAGCATGAACAAATAAAGGTTTTGATTTATCTTTTGAAAAATAATTGGAAAATGTATGATCCTTATCATAAATTTTATTATTTAAACTTAACTCTAACCAAAAATTCTTAAATTTATTAAAAACTCCATCAGTTTTTAATTTACTTTCTTCAATTCTTTTATAGAACCAATTTGAATATTGTTTTAAATTATTATAATCAGAAACAGGATCATATTGAATCATTCCGACACCTGTATATTTATCATATCTATCATTCCAATAACCAATTGGATCAACAGATTTTTTAACTTGATAAACAGTATGATTAAAATAGTAAGCAGCAGCACAAAAGGTATCTTTGTCACCTTCACCTGCAGAACCTTGAGCAAGTAAAGGATAATAATGTCTTGGTCCATAAAAATTATAATAAAAAGCTAATTGTAAAGACATTAAATGAGTTTTTTTATTAACTAATAGCTGACCTGATTCTGTTGAAACATCAGGTAAAGTACCTTCTCTATCATGTAATGGAATTTCAGATTTTGAATCTTCATTTCCTGAAGAATAAAAAGAAGGAGGAGTAACATTATCATGTAAATTTCTGATTCTTTTATCACCAATAGTTTTATCAATAATTCTATAGTAATCAGGATGAGTAACTCTTCTCCAAAAATCTGGCCATAAAATTAAACCATTTGATTTAAAAGGTTCAGAATCAAATAATAAATCAGGATTTGAGACAGCAATATTATCAGAATCTAATAACAAAACTTTTTCGAAAGAAGAAGCTAACAAAGCCATTGATTTAAATTGATAACCACCAATATTTAATTTTGAATTTTTAATTTCAGGTAACATATCAGATAATAATAAACATTTTGCATTTAAAGTTGGGAAAACTTTTTCACATAATTCTTTTTCATATTCTTTTTCAGTTGGAACTATAACTTCAATTGGTAATTTTGAACCAACTAATCTTAAATTTTCAATTGATAATAAAGCTAACCAAGAAAATTTTCCACCAGCAACCATTACAATACCTTCATCATTATTATATAAATCATTTGGATAAGAAGAAGGTAATTCTTGAACAACAAACATATGAGATTTTTCTAATTCTTTTGATAATTCAATTGGAATTTTTAAACCTTTTGATAAATAATTTTCAGTTAACATTGGGAAATCCGGACCATGATCATGAGCAGCAACATTAATAATACCAGAAGTACCATAATCTCTTTCAAATATAAATTCTTCATCAGAACCAATATTTTTTGAGCCTCTTGCTAATTCAAAACCAGCTCTTGGTTTATTTAATTTAACAATTTGAATTAAATTTTTAAAATACATTTGTAATTTTTTTTCTCTTTTTAAATCCTCAGGGGATTTATATAAAGTAACAAAATTTGGAGATATTTCATTTTTTTTTTTATTTGTTGGATCATCTTTTTGATTACTATCAATTAATTGTTTTAATTTTAATTCATAATTTTGAATTTCAGGTAATAAATCTTTATTATTTTTTGAAATTTGATTTAAAATGATATCAGTATCATCATCATTATTATTTTTATTATTTAAAACATTAAAATTAAAACCAGATCGAAGTCTATTTAATAAAGAATCAGCTTGTAATTTAACACCAATTGAAGAATCTTGTTCATCATTTAATAACATTTGTTCATAATAACTTAAACCTTTTGTATGTCTTTGTGAAGATTTGTTAATTGAAGAGAAAGTATTACTGAAAGATAATATAAATATTGAAATGAATATGATTGCCAATATAAAAGCGGTTAAACGCTTGCTATTGATATTTCTAAACCTTAACTTTCTCATGATGGTGTTTAATGATCTTCTTAGTTTGTGTGGAATCAATATTGGAACTTGCATAGTTGAGACCCATAAGAACAACTGTTAAGAAGAAGATAAGTTTAACGATGAAAATCGAAAATCGATAAAACAATAAAAAATAAAATAAATAAAGTAAATCGATTTTAAACAAGATTAAAAATAAATTTCACCTCCCAGTCTTCCGTGCACCAGAACAGCACTTCCGACATTCCGATATTCCGACACCTCTGCACCTGCCCCTGCCCGGTGCCTCGCTCGTCGCCTTCAAAATCAATTCAACAATTCATTTCATTTTTTGCCTGCCTAAAAACCGTTCTTCCCTTCTTTTCCGTAAACTTATACCTTCTTCTTTTCTTGATTCCATTCTTGTTTTATTTCCCATCCTCATCCAACTAATACCTTAATCCACTTCTCACTTCTCACTTCTCACTCGTCTTTTTCTGTTTTCTGTTCCACTTCTTAAAACTTTATAAAAACAATCGCCAGTTACCCCAGCATTTCTCATTATTTCCCTTTTCGGCTTATTATTTTATTTCCTAACTTCCAGTCTTTCCTTTTATAACTAAAATTCAATTCAAATCAAATCAAATCAGTTAATAATGGTTAATAATAATACTCTTCAAACTCCTGACTTGTCTCCAAGAAGAAGAAGAAAATCTTCTGTTGGTAAAATTGCTTTAGGTGATACAAATGTTCATGCTTTACAAACTATGCAATCTCATCAAGAAGCTAAATCTACTCAAGCTCATCAAAAATTAGAAATTAATGAAACTTATGAAAATGTAACTGATAAAGATTTACTTAAAAAAGCTTTAATTTTATTAAAAGTTTATTGTTATAGACATACTTGGGTTCCACCTTTATTTATTATGCTGTTTTTTTATTTATTATATTGTTTATCAAATGATTCAAGAGCCAATGATGTTTTAAAAATCTTTTTTGAAGTTTCTTATGAAATCCCAAATACTGAACCAAAATTATATGCTAAAGGTTTGAAAGATTTTGCTTTGGTCCTTAATTTAATGATCTTCTTTACTTTTTATAGAGAATTCCTAATGCAAGTTGTTTTACAACCGATTGCAACTTATTTTGGTATAAAAAGAGAAGCTAAATTAAAAAGATTTATGGAACAAGCTTATTCAATGTGCTACTACGGTATCACTGGTCCTTGGGGTTTATATATCATGAGTGATACTCCTATGTGGTATTTTAATACAACGGCTTTCTATGAAAGTTATCCTCATAAAACTCATGAATTAATGTTTAAATTTTATTATTTATTTCAAGCTTCATTTTGGGCACAACAATCCGTTGTTTTATGTTTACAATTAGAAAAACCAAGAAAAGATTTCAAAGAATTGGTTTTTCATCATATTGTTACAATGCTTTTAATTGGGTTATCTTATAGATTCCATTATACTTGGATGGGTTTAGCAATTTATATCACTATGGATATTTCAGATTTCTTTTTAGCTGCTTCAAAAACACTCAATTATTTAGATTCAATTTTAGTTAGTCCTTTCTTCCTTACTTTTGTCGGGGTTTGGTTCTATTTAAGACATTACCTGAATATCAAAATCTTATATTCTATTTTAACTGAATTTAGAACAGTTGGTCCTTGGGAATTAAGTTGGGAAGATGAACAATATAAATGTTGGATCGCTCAACCAATTGTTTTCACTTTGATCTTCTTATTACAATTAGTTAATTTATTCTGGTTCTTTTTAATCTTAAGGATCTTAGCAAGATATGCAACTGGTAGTGCAGCAAAAGATGATAGATCTGATTCTGAAGATTCTGAAGATGATGATCAAATTTCTGTTGATGGTTCTAATGAAGACCGTGACGAATTTGATGAAAAGAAAGACATTTAAATCAACATCAACTGAAGGCTGAAGCAGTTCAAAATTGAAAATTTTTAATATCTGATTTTTATTCATAGTAGTGTAAAAACAAAACAGAATATCCCACTTTTTTTCAATTTCTATTTTCTTTGTTTTATTACATCCTTTTTCTATTTTATTTTTCAACACTACTACTCCATTCTCATTCCCTTTTTTTTTCCACATTTTTTTTTTCGTTTCGTGATATTTCATCAATTATTTATCAAAACTTTATTATCTGTACCCTATTTCTTTTTTGAAATTAATAAGTTTTTTTTCCATTTCACTAGAAAAGAGAAAAGTACATTCACATATTTATGAAGATCTACAAATTAATGTTTATCCCAAAAAGACATCAAAAAAAAAAAAATTTTTTTATTGAATTCTACTACAAGTATATAATAGATACATTGCTCTTTTTAATTTTTTACCTTTTTTTATTATTATCTTTTTTTTTATCTAATATTATAAGCTACATTTTCTTTAATAAAATTTCCTTCCATTTTTTTATAGCCTTATAATGACTTTATGAGTTTATTATTATAACTTTTGCTTGCTTAATTACCTTACTTAACTTTAACTACTTAATTAATTACTTATATCCTCTTTACCTCTTATCTTTTCAACTTAATAACTTATATCCCTTATTAATTTATCTTTTCCAAAAAATGCATGATTACTTCTTACTTAATTGCTTTCTTTTTACTTTAGCTGCCTACTTACTTATTTACTTATGCTTACTTATACTTACTTAATTACTTACTTACTTACTTACTTAATCTTTAATGATATATATTTCCTTTTACTTATTTTATTTATTTTAATTTTTTAATTGCTTATTACTTAATTATATATTACTCTTATTAATTTAATATAATTTTTCATTTAATTTATGCTAAACAAAGTTTTGTAATATTAATTATTTACAGAAATGAAGAAAAAATAAAAATAAACAGGGAATGTTATAAAATGTAGTACAGAAAGACAAAAATCAAAAAAAGTTGTATAAAAAGATGAATGAATGAATGAATGAATTATATTTTTGTGATAATACTATTGTCTTTTGAATTCAGAATCAGAAAAATCATCTTCATTAACATCAAGATCACCATAATCAATATCTCTATTCAAATCTTTAGCTTCTTCACTATCAAGAAGCATTGGATCATCAAGATAATGATTATCTGAAGCTTCTTTATTTTCTTGATCAGCATCTTCTTCACTTTTAAACAAATCGGTTGGTTGTAAGCCTAATGTAGCTTTATATTCAGCAACCTTTTGTAATCTTCTTTTATAACCAATTTCACCAGCTTTACCTAAAACACCACAAATTAAATTGGTTGCCCTATTTGAATCATCGTTTGCTGGAATTGGATAAGTAACTAGTTCAGGATTACAGTTAGTATCAATTAAACCAACAGTTGGAATACTTGATTGTAAGGCTTCTTTTAATGCAACCTTTGCTTCTAATGGATTTAAAACAACAATTAAATCAGGTTTAATAACTTGAGTTAATTCATTTTTATCTAATATTTTACCAGTTGGTAAATCACCTAATTCTAATTCTCTTCTTGGTTTTGGATTTTCTAATGAATTTGTAATTGTACCTGGAACCCATTTATGTGTAACATAATAACCATTACATCTTCTAGCAGCTTCTTTAACAGCTCTTAATTGACCTTCTTTTAAACCTAGATATAAAATTAATCCACCATTTTCTGCAACACCTTCAACAACTTTAGCGGCTCTCTTTAGATAATTAATTGTAATATCTAAATCAATTATATGAATACCATCATAAACCCCATAAATAAATGGTTGAGTTGCATGATTCCAAAGCTTTATTGAATGGCCTAAATGAGCACCTGAAGCTAACAGTTTAGAAACTGTTAATTGATTTGGATTTGGTGGATTTAAAATTAATTGATTTGGTCTATAAACTCTTTTAATATTTGAACCTAATTTAGCAGTTGATAATGCATGATGTTTTTGTCTAATTGCTAATTCTGATTTTGAATATGGTTCAGAACGATGAGTTGGAATCAAATTTGGAAATTGTGATAATAAAGTAGATGATTCTGAAATTTCTCTTTTTAATTTATCTTTATTTAAATACGATTGAAACAATTCTTTAAATTTATTTAACATTATTTCATCTCTATTTAATGTTGGTTTCGGTGCTTCATTTAATAATCTTTCAAATTCACCTCTAGTCATATGACTTATTTCTTCTACGATTGTACCTGTTGCATTTGGAATTTGAGCTTTTGCTATTTCTGTTGTTGGTTCTAGTGAAGTTGATTTTGATAATTCTATTGAATTTGAATCATTTTCAATATTTGTTGTTGATTGAAATCTTTTATTTTGAAGAGAAGTTATAATTCTCTTCTTTGCAAATTTGGATGATATGGTCCTTATTGAGCTCATGATTATGAAACTAAATTCAAAATTGACAAATAACTTGTAATATTCTCTAAAACCAATAACTTTCTTATGATCTTAAACCCCAAGTTAACTAATTGCTATTCGTCGAGTTGAAAAAATTAAAAATCTGCGAAATTGGACATCGGTACACCATTTGCACCAGCCACCAAATGTGCCTGTTCACCAGCCTCACCACCTTCGAAAAACTTCGAAAAAGTGAAAACCAAATTTTAAAATTCAAAAAATGGACATGTTTGAAATTTTGCCACAAAATATCTGTCGCGTGTCACAAATTGTCTGTCGTGAATAAGTATGTGAAGTTATGTTTTAATCAATGTATTTGAACAGTATTTCTGGATTGCTGAAGAAGTACGTATATAGTTATTTGAATGTCACAAAATGGCTTCAAACAACTATATAATAAAATCACTAAAATTGTAAAGTTGCAAATTATAAAACGGTAAAATTCGTAAAATTGGTATTAACTTAATCAAGAGACATGTATCCATTACATACATGATTAGCCAGTGAAAAAATAAATAGTTATAATTTAAAAAGAATAATATAATTTGATAATAAATAAGAGACAATATAAACTGAAAAATAAACAAAATAAACAAATTTCCAAGAGTTGTTATATTAATAAATTAAAATTAAATTAAATATTAAAATATAATATTGTGAAATCTGATAGCGGCTCAACCTCCAAGATTTACTTCAACTCAGTCAGATAAACCAATATAAACAAAAAAAAAGGAAAGAAGAAAATGATCATTTTAGAAAGCTCAAAATAATTATTCATCTAAAGGAAGACCCAAAGCTTCTCTTTGTGACTTAGATTCAGGGTCAAAGTATGGTTTTTCACCCAAACTTGTGACTCTAGTTCCATGTCTATCATCAATATTTTCAAAGTCAAACACACTACGGTGAATTGAAACACGATTATCCCAGATTGCGGAAACCCCTAAATTCTCTTCTTGTGGACCCCATTTAAATCTAACTTGAATATCAGCATTCTTTTCATAGACATCAAATAAATAGTTTAAAATAATATCAGATTCAACTGGTGAAACACCTAAAATTCTTTTAGTATATTTTCTATTAACGAAAAGTGATTTCCAACCTGTTGCGGGGTGGGTTCTAACTAACGGATGAGCTCTTTCAATATTTTTTGGACCACCAAATGGGTCATCTCTGTCTAAATAACCGTGACGTGAAATAAAAGTTGCTTGTTTACCATCTAAAAATTTCTTAAATTCTTCAGATAATTTATCATATGCAGCATAACCAGATGCCCAAATAGTATCACCACCTTCATGAGGAATTGCATCTAAATGTAAATGAGTGATTGCAGAAGGTTGCTTTTCATGAGTTAAGTCTGTATGGAAACCTTCAGTACCAAAAGAATACTTTGAACCATTAAAATTACCATAGTTATTATTCTTAAAGGTAATTTTACCACCCTTTTGTTGGAAATATTTACCCCAAATAACAGTGACGCCAGGTAATCCATTAACTTGAACAGCTTGTGGGTGTTCTTCAACTCTACCCCAATAATCACCTAAATCTCTTTGCTTTTGAGGAGATAATTTTTGAGCTCTAAAGAAAACAACAACTCTTTCAGCAATTAATAAAGCCAATTCATCCTTTTGTTTATCATTTAACTCAGCTAACTGTAAACCAACAATTTCAGTACCAATATGCTTTGTTAAATGAATAACTTCGGTAGCAGCACCAAATAAAGCCTTCTTTTCAGGGTCAGCATTTTTACCACGTTCAATGTATGGATAATCATCATCTCTAATTGAAAAAGCTTCATCTAAATAAATTGGAATTTTATCTTTTGGTGGTCTAGCAGGATAACCAGCTGAAATATCAACGCCTGATTCAATTAATCTTTGTTTTGTTGTTTCTGGTAATATTTTTAAACCTTCTGGATCTGATCCAAATGAAATTTTATTACTTGGTTTAGCACCGATTAATAAGTTTTTAGAAGATCTAATAATACGTTCAATTTCTTGATCTAAAGGAACTTCATCTTTTGTTGTTGAGTCTTGTTCTGCCCTTAATCTTAGAGTAGTTTGAGTTTGAGATGACATCGTTTTTTTTCGAATCAATTGCTGTTTTTTAATGAAGAAAAGGAAGAAGCTTGAAGTTTGATGACAAATGGATAGTTCATTTCTTTTATATTAGTTGACTATGGCGTCTTATAGTAATATAATATTAGATGAAAGTTTATTATAATTGTGGAGAAACTACTGTCTTATCAGCGGTGTGGCAGTTATGATTGTTATGTGACTTAAATAAAATTAATTGAGAAAAACATATGTTTATACTGTATATAGTGATCAGTATTGTAATTGATCAATTATAAACAACTTAAATACTGCTTTGTGGCTCACAATTATATAATTTAAGAATATATATAGTTCATATATGGAGAGTTAGACTATTGTTTATTATTAATTTACAATTTATAGTAATATTCAGTTAATTAATTTCAAAAAAATAAATAAAACATTATACCGTTGTATACATAAAAATAAGTTAAAGATATAAGTATCAAGCTAATTTAACTTAAATAAGTAAGGAATTAATAGCTAAGAAATGAGAAGGGAAGAACGTTTTTTATACGTGTAATTTATAAGCATATAAGTTAAATAAAGAAAATGAATCAAGAAAAAAAATAACTATAATGAATTAAGCAAATCAAATGAAAGAAAAAGAGAATAAACAAGAAATGGATAATGAAAAGACAAAAAAAAATGCTCTAAAAGATTATGTGGGGGATAATTTATGTGAATCAGGTGGAAAAAAGAAGTTTATAATATTTGTAAATTTTTTTTAATTTTTTTTTGTTTTTGAGTGTATTATTATTAATGCATAAAAACAATTTGATTAATTAATTTATTGTTTAAAATATTAATTGATTGTTCAATTTATGTTATCTATTAAGAAAATAGAGTAAAATTCTAATTCTTAACACCAAATTGTTTTTCAACATTTTGGATAATACCATCAACACAACCTTGATTAGCTAATGTACTTAAATCACCTAAACCTTTAGCTTCACCACTTGTAACTTTTCTTAAAACTCTTCTCATAATCTTACCGGATCTAGTTTTTGGTAAATCATCAACAACAATAATTGATTTTGGTGCAGCAAAAGGACCAATAACACCTCTGATATGCATGATGAGCGATTTTCTTAAGGCTAATAAAGCAACATCATCATTAATTTCTTCAGATTCTTTTAATTGAACAAAAGCAATAACGGCTTGACCAGTCAAGTCATCATGAATACCAACAACAGCAGCTTCACTAACTTCATGGTTATCTAATAAAACAGATTCAATTTCAGAAGTAGATAATCTATGTCCTGAAACATTAACAACATCATCAACTCTACCTCTAATCCAATAATAACCATCATGATCTCTACCAGCACCATCACCTGTAAAATAATAACCTGGATATGGTTTCAAGTAAGTATCGATATATCTATGATGATTTTTATAAACAGTTCTAGCCATTGATGGCCATGAATCTCTAACAGCTAAAACACCTTCAACATCATTACCTTCTAACACTTTACCAGAAACAGGATCAATGATAACTGCATCAATACCAAAGAATGGAACAGTTGCAGCACCAGGTTTAGTAGGAACTGCACCAGCTAATGGGGCAATCAGATGAGAACCTGATTCTGTTTGCCAATAAGTATCAGCAATATGACATAAAGATTTACCAATTTTTTCATCATACCATTCCCAAATTTCAGCAGCAATTGGTTCACCAACAGAACCTAAAGTTCTTAAAGAAGATAAATCATATTGATCAATAAATTGTTCACCAGATTTTTTTAATAATCTTAAGGCAGTTGGAGCAACATAGAAATGAGTTGCTTTATGTTTTTCAATAATTTTCCAAAATCTACCGAAATCTGGATAAGCTGGAGTACCTTCAAAAACAATTGTTGGAACACCTAAAGCTAATGGACCATATAAAGAATATGAATGACCAGTAATCCAACCAACATCACCAGCAGTGAATAAAACATCTTCAGGTTGAAGATCAAAAACATATTTAGTAGTTAAAGCAGCACCTAATAAGTAACCACCAGTACAATGAACAACACCTTTTGGTGCACCAGTTGAACCAGAAGTATATAACATAAATAATGGATCTTCGGCATTAACTGGAACTGGAGGTAAATAACTTGGGAATTTTTCAGTTTCTTCATCCCAATAGAAATCTCTACCTTCTTTCATTGGAATTGCTTCATTACCAGTTCTTTTAAAAACTAAAACTTTTTCAACAGTTGGACATTCTTTTAAACCTTCATCAACAATTTTTTTAGTGTTAATAGTTTTACCACCTCTTTTACCTTCATCACAAGTGATAACAGCTTTACAACCAGCATCAGAGACTCTATCTTTAATTGAACCAGCTGAGAAACCAGCAAAAATAACAGAATGAATAGCACCTAATCTTGCAACAGCTAACATTGCGATTAAAGCTTGAGGAGTCATTGGTAAATAGATAGCAACAGTGTCACCTTTTTTAATACCCCAAGATTTTAAAACACCAGCAACTTTAGAAACTTCTCTTAATAATTCACCAAAAGTTAATTTAGTTGATTCGGCTTCATTATCAGCTTCAAAAATGATTGCAGTTTTATTTGGGTTTGCAAAAGCGTGTCTATCAACACAATTAAAACTGGCATTTAATTCACCACCAACAAACCAAGCTGCATCACCATTTTGTAAAGAACCTGTCTTAACTTTATAAAAATCTTTATCCCAAGATAATAATTCTTTTGCTTTAGGACCCCAGAAATTTTCAGGATCTTCAATTGATTGCTTATACAATTTTTGATATTCTTCAATTGAAGATAATGAAGGATTTGGTTGTTTTTCAAAAAAGGCCTTTGGAGTTGGTCTAGCTTTAATTTGATTGGCTTCATGAACCACTTGGTGAACTTTATCAGTAGTCATTGTT